>CM056058.1:5652010-5672010 GCA_029574335.1 Rana kukunoris
GTAGGGGCCCGGAGGTCCCCAGGGCCTCCGGATGGCAATCTCCCTTTTATTTTAATCTTTTTCTATCTGTTTTTTGTAAGGGGCCCAGATGGCAACCCCCCCTTTTTTAACATTTTTATTTATTTTTGAAGGGGCCCGGAGGTCCCCAGGATCCCCCAGAGAGGCAACCCCGCCTCTCACTTTGTGGCGGCAGCTCCCCCTCCCCCCCCCCGGTTCTCTGCTCCAGGGGGCTCCAGGGGACCCATGCCTGCAGTTGTGTAAGGGGCAAAATTCCTTCTGTCCAATTTACAAGAAGAAGAAGAAGGTTCACAAACACCGGGGGACTCTAAAAGATGGCAAATCATCAACAACTTTATTGGAAGTTGTACAATTATTACATAGGAGATGGTTGGGCTGATAAAGGAGGTGAGAAGCTCCACACAATGAATTGTTACCAATGTTGGCTTTGCCCGGTGATCTGGATGTTCTGGATTTTCCACCAGCTTACAGTTATTTGCATGAATTCGGGATGTTGCTCGCGTTGATTCTTATTATTAGGGTAGCCGATGAAATTTGGATGATGAGTTTAAATATATCAGATACGCTATCCACGCCAAATGTGCGCATATTCCCAATGCGCAGGCGGCGGCGTTCCAGCCAAAAGCTCTTGCTGAATATACAGCAGCTACATTGTAATTTCCCCTTCTCATAGATTGCTGTGTCTGAAAGAAAATGTGATCATACGTTACAATGTAACAATTATACATACACTACGGCCCGGATGTGTCAGTGGGAGGAATAGTGTCCCATCATTGGTGTCAGTGGGGGAAAAAGTGTCCCATCATTGGTGTCAGTGGGAGGAATAGTGTCCCATCATTGGTATCAGTGGGGGGAATAGTGTCCCATCATTGGTGTCAGTAGAATAGTGTCCCATCATTGGTGTCAGTGGAATAGTGTCCCATCATTGGTGTCAGTGGGAGGAATAGTGTCCCATTATTGGTGTCAGTTGGAGGAATAGTGTCCCATCATTGGTGTCAGTGGGGGGAATAGTGTCCCATCATTGGTGTCAGTGGGGGGAATAGTGTCCCATCATTGGTGTCAGTGGAATAGTGTCCCATCATTGGTGTCAGTTGGAGGAATAGTGTCCCAATGCTGGCGTTATAAATGATATTGGGCCTGAGATCAAAAGTAACATTTCTGTCTTTGCAGATGACACCAAGCTATGCAGTGGAATAACGTCCTTACAGGATGTCTCCAATTTACAGGCCGACCTCAATGCTCTATCTAATTGGGCGACTATGTGGCAGATGAGGTTTAATGTTGATAAATGTAAAATTTTGCACTTAGGGGCTAAGAATATGCATCATACATACTAGGGGGAGTACAACTGGGGGAATGCGTAGTGGAGAAGGATCTGGGGGGATCAGTAGTGGAGAAGGATCTGGGGGTTTTAGTTGATCATAAGCTCATAATAGCATGCAATGCCAAGCTGCGGCTTCCAAAGTGAGCAAAGTCCTTTCTTGTATAAGAGAGGTATGGACTCCAGAGATGGAGATATCATTTTGCCCCCCTGTACAAATCATTAGTAAGACCTCATCTGGAATATGCAGTCCAGTTTTGGGCACCAGTTCTCAAAAAGGATATCGGAGAACTGGAGAAAGTGCAGAGAAGGGCAACCAAACTGATAAGAGGCATGGAGGAGCTCAGCTATGAGGAAAGATTAGAGGAACTGAATTTATTCTCTCGTGAGAAGAGGAGAATAAGGGGGGATATGATCAACATGTACAAATATATAAGAGGTCCATATAGTGAACTTGGTGTTGAGTTAACACTGAGGACAAGGGGGGCACTCTTTTCGTCTGGAGGAAAAGAGATTTCACCTCCAAATACGGAAAGGTTTCTTCGCAGTAAGAGCTGTGAAAATGTGGAACAGACTCCCTCAAGAGGTGGTTCTGGCCAGATCAGTAGATTGCTTTAAGAAGGGCCTGGATTCTTTCCTAAATGCACGTAATATAACTGAGTACTAAGATGTGTAGGTAAAGTTGATCCGGGGGAAAATCCGATTGCCTCTCGGGGGATCAGGAAGGAATTTTTTCCCCTCCGGTAGCAAATTGGATCATCGCTCGGCTGTTTTTTTTGCCTTCCTCTGGATCAACTGTGGGTATGGAGTTGGGTGTATGGGATTGTACTGTGTTTTATTTATTTTTTTATGGTTGAACTGGATGGACTTGTGTCTTTTTTCAACCTGACTAACTATGTAACTATGTCAGTGAGAGGACTAGTGCCCTATTTTCAGTGCCAGTGGTAGGACCTATGCCCAAATTTTGTTAACAGTGGGGGATAATGCCCCAGGGGCTGAATAAAAGCAATCTAAGGGCCACAGTTTAGGGGCCATTTCTTTACACTATAGGATTTACCTTGACAGAGTATATCACAGCCACAAGTCCAAAGATAGGGAAGTTAAAGAGCAGATTGATGATGGACCATGACAGGTAAGTCCTGTAGACTCGTTGAGGTAAAGCCACCATGGTATTGCAAGTTGTCACAACAACTGAACCCGCTGCCTGTGGTGGAGGTGCAGGTGGGGCACCATATGGAAAACCTGGTGGTGGGTTGGTAAATCCCGGATAGGGAGGGTATCCTGGACCTGGATTCGGATAGTAGCTTGGTTGGCCAGGAGGACCTGGAGAGTACATTGGAGGAGCTGCTGCACCCATTCCTGAAGGACCAGGATATGGTGGAGGAAAGGCCGCTGGGGGTGAATAAGGTGGTGGGGTTTCTTCTACTTTGAAAGAGTACATTTTTATTTTCTTGTTCTCTTTTTGATCTGCCTTTCGCCTGGACTTTGTTCTCCTACGCTGCGATCTGTCCCACCAACCAGCCAAAGTCTTCTCCCCTTCTCTGGACTCAACTCCCTTTGCTGCAGCTCTATGGGCTCCTTCTGAGTTCTTCTGGTCTTCAGTGAACAATGAGATTCTTTTAAAGTGGTTTGTGTTATGCAGATTGACATGTCAATGACCCCCCCCCCCCTCTCCACCTCAAACCTTTTAATTATTATGGGCTGTAGTTACAGCATTGTTAGGTGCCGGTCATAGACACAGTCTCCACTCTTCCTTTAAGAAATTTCACTAAGAGCTCAACACAAAATACTTCTGAGCATGCACACTACGTTTCATAGCAACAAGTTACTAACATTTCACTCAGTCTTCGAATATCACAAAGGACCAGGAATAGAGACTTGGTTCATTTTATACAAATAGATTGTAAGCTCTTCTGCCTTTTGTGTCTCTTCCTTATTTCACAATAGATTGCAAACGCCCTCTATCTTCTATATCCTCGTTTATGCCCTTAAAGATTGTAAGCTCTTCCATTCTCTGAACTCTTCCCTATACTGCCATACATAGCCTACCTTATACTCTAATAGATTGTTAGATCTTCTACCATCCATATCCTTACTCTATACCAGTGGTTCCCAACCTGGGGGTCGGGACCCCCTCGGGGGTCAAATGATGATTTGCCAGGGGTTATCAAATCCCACACTGCTCACCCATCCCTTTCTCGGCCGCCCAGCTAGGCTGTTCCTTGAGCTCGTGGCAGCCCAGTCAGCCATTCAGTTCATGGCATGGCTGGGGGGCAGAGACTAGAGGTAAGCTGGCTGGTGAGGAATGTGAAGTGGTAAGGGCTGAAGGAGACCTTATATCCTGATTTTGGAATAGGTGTCACTTCTATGAGGCACCACAAATCCAGAGACACAGTGAAGCCTGAGACACAGATGACCTTGATCAAGAGCACCTAAGTCGGCTGATCAGCACTGCCACTCATCCTATTCCCCCCACCAGCACTGCCACCATAGGTGTGCACAGACTATTGCATTCAGGGCTGATCCTAGGCAGGTGTGTGGGGTGCAGTGCACCCAGGCGCCACACAGAGGTGGGGGCACTGAAGCACCAGAGTGCTCCCCTCTCTCCTCTCCTTGTCCGTGTCCAGAGGCGGCTCTCTCTCCACCGGTCACCGCATCCGCCGCCACTGTGTTTCCTGTCCAAGCCCGTCCCCCCTCCCTCCTCCTGTCAGAGGAGGAGAGCGAAGCGGCGGCTGTCTATGTGTGGAGAGAGACCAGCCATGCAGTTAAGGAGCTGGGGGGGGGGGGCAGTCCGTGCCTGACGTGTTCTCCTTGTCCATGTTAGGGGAGCATCTCTGTGTTTGAGTCATTGCCATAGAAACATTTTAAAGGGGAGGGGATGGTAAGATGACCACGCCCATGTGGGGGCGCCAGAAATATTTCTGCACCCAGGCATCTGTGACCCTAGGATCGGCCCTGATTGCACCTCAAAGCTCAAACATATACAGTGTATACAGTGTATACAGTGCCTTGCGAAAGTATTCGGCCCCCTTGAACTTTGCGACCTTTTGCCACATTTCAGCTCATCACCCTGAACACACCATCCCCACTGTGAAACATGGTGGTGGCAGCATCATGGTTTGGGCCTGCTTTTCTTCAGCAGGGACAGGGAAGATGGTTAAAATTGATGGGAAGATGGATGGAGCCAAAAACAGGACCATTCTGGAAGAAAACCTGATGGAGTCTGCAAAAGACCTGAGACTGGGACGGAGATTTGTCTTCCAAAAAGACAATGATCCAAAACATAAATCTGCAAAATCTACAATGGAATGGTTCACTCCAGCTGTTTTGCAAGGAGGGATGGGCAAAAATTTCAGTCTCTCGATGTGCAAAACTGATAGAGACACCCCAAGCGACTTACAGCTGTAATCACAGCAAAAGGCGGCGCTACAAAGTATTAAGTATTAACTTAAAGGGGCTGAATATTTTTGCACGCCCAATCTTTCAGTTTTTTATTTGTTAAAAAAGTTTGAAATATCCAATAAATTTTGTTCCACTTCATGATTGTGTCCCACTTGTTGTTGATTCTTCACACAAAATTTCAGTTTTATATCTTTATGTTTGAAGCCTGAAATGTGGCAAAAGGTCGCAAAGTTCAAGGGGGCCGAATACTTTCGCAAGGCACTGTACATACTGACGGTGTCAGTAGAGCAGTGGACAGTGTCAGTAGGGCAGCGGATGGTGTCAGTACTTTTTTTTAATTGTTTTTTACAATATTATATGTATGTGTATATATTTTAATTATTATATATAATATTGTGAAAAAATATAAATCATAATTATTTATTATTATCTTTTACAGTATTTTATTATTATTATTTCATTTATTTTTTACAATATTTTATATATATTTTGTTATGATCCCTGTTAGGGGCCTTTGGTGAAATATCGCGTTTAAACAGCGGGAATCTGCACCACACAGGCCAATTAGGGTGTGCCCAGGCACACCTGGCACACCCTGTGTGTGCGCCTATGACTGCCACTCATCCCATAAAGAGGACCTGTCATAGCCTATGTGATGTTGTTCATCCTTTGTGACTGCAATAACAGTGCTAAATAAAAAAAAAT
Source organism: Rana kukunoris (assembly GCA_029574335.1). Taxonomy (NCBI): domain Eukaryota; kingdom Metazoa; phylum Chordata; class Amphibia; order Anura; family Ranidae; genus Rana; species Rana kukunoris. The sequence goes on from CM056058.1 coordinate 5,657,457, forward strand.
ATACAGTTTTTTAAATAAAAAACGCCCATATCCCCTGTGCGTATGCAATTTTAAAGCGTGACATGTTTGGTATTTATTTACTCAGCATAACATCGTCTTTTATATCTTACCAAACAGCTGGGAATTAAATTGTGTTTTTTTGCATGAAAATTCATGAAAGTAAATTTTTTTCCCTCAAAAAATTGCAGTTGAAAAAAACACCACGCAATTATCGTGTGACATAAAAATATGCATCAGCCTGTCACAGCCTATGCGATGTTGTTAATCCCTTGCGACTGCAAAAACAGTGCTCAAAAAAAAAAAAGCTATAGTGTAAAAATAATAATAATAATAATAAAAATAATAATAATAATATTTATTAATATTACATTCGCAATTTTAAAGTGTGACATGTTTGGTATTTATTTATTCAGCGTAACATCGACTTTTATATTTTACCGAACAGCTGGGAATTAAATTGTGTTTTTGTGCATTAAAATTCATGAAAGTAATTTTTTTCCCCCAAAAAATTGCAGTTAAAAAAAAAAAAACACACAATTATCGTGTGACATAAAAATATGCATTGCCCACCATTTTATACTCTAGGGCCCCAAAAATGAGTAGTTTTTTAATAAAATATATATTTTTTTTTTTTTACATGCAGGAGAGGAGTGTCAGAATTAGCCTGGACTGGAAGTAGTTAAAAATTATTTCTTATGTAAGTAGCATTTGGTCCACTGTTAAAATAATTTATAAATAAAAAAAAAAAGAAACATTTGTTATACAAATAAATGAATTAGTATTTCACATACAGAGCAAAAAACAAAGACACACAGTGAGTGTCAGATAGTTAGCATTGATACAATTTGTACAAACATGAAAACAGAAAAAGGAAAGAATCTCAGGGGAGATAAAACAAAAACAAACAGGAAACAGGGACCGAATGGCTAAATAGTAACCTAGATGCACAGTGTACATGTTCTTAGATAAAAAAATTAATAAAAAATAGGGAGGGCACACTAAAAAGGATACGTCGTAAGAAAGTATAAACACATAGCGCAACAGTGCAGATATATTGTAAAGTAGGTACAAAAACAATACTCTCATGAGCAGCAGAAAAAGAGTAAGGAATGGCGATTTCATTATTTATTTGTTTAACAAAATATATATATATATATATATATATATATATATATATATATATATATAGCTATACAGCATTAACCCCTTCCATACAGGGCATTTTCACCCCCTTCCTGCCCAGACCAATGTTTAGTTTTCAGCGCTGTCGCACTTTGAATGACAATTGCGCGGTCATGCAACACTGTACCCAAATTAAATCGTTATGTTTTTTTCCCCACACAAATAGATCTTTCTTTTGGTGGTATTTGATCATCTTTACGGTTTTTATTTTTTGCGTTATAAACAAAAGAAGAGCGACAATATTAAAAAAAAACAATATTTTTTACTTTTTTATTTAATAAATATCAATTTTTTTTAAAAAAAAACAATTTTTTTTCCTCAGTTTAGACCGATACGTATTCTTCTACGTATTTTTGGTAAAAAAAAAATAATAATAATCGTATATTGATTGGTTTGCGCAAAAGTTATAGCGTCTACAAAATAGGTGATAGATTTATGGCATTTTTTTTTTTTTTTTACTATTAATGGCGGCGATCTGTGTTTTTTTTGTGACCGTGACATTGCGGCGGACATATCGGACACTTTTGACACGTTTTTAGGACCATTCACATTTACACAGCGATAAGTGCTATAAACCTCCACTGATTACTGTGTAAATGTCACTGGCAGGGAAGGGGTTAACACTAGGGGGCGCTGAAGGGGTTACAATGTTACCTAAAGTGTGTTCTAATGCCTCGTTTCCACTGAGCGGATCGGTACGGTTCGCTATTTTGGGTGTTTCCATTATGAAAGCGTGCCGTAAAAGCGAACCGTACCGCACCAGCAAGGGTTCTGCTTCTCATGTGGGTCCAGAGAGAGTGGAACGGTTTCATTAGGGCGGACCTAGAAATACATCTCACTGATTGATGGACGCGCTAGGAATTTTTTCTAAAACCTGAATGGTCCCCGACGGTCGGATTTGCAGTGGAAACGCTCATGCGAATAGACCGGTCCCATCCTAACCGCTCCAAATTTACTGACCCGAACCGTTCCGTGCAGTGGAAACAAGGCATAACTGTAGGGGGAGGGGGACTCACAAGGGGAGGAGACTGATGTGTGTTCCTCTGTACTGGGAACGCACATCAGTCTCCTCACCGCTGACAGAAGGTGGACCTGTGTGTTTACACACACAGATCCACACTCCTGCCATGATCAGCGGTAAACGCGGGTGCCCGGCGGCAATCGCGGCCGTCGGGCACGCGCGCGGAGCCCTAGAACGCCGGGAAACAAAGGACGTCATATGACGTCCACTCTCATCGGCGAGGGGTTGCTGCAGACGTCAATCCCCTATCACCCGGTATTGAAGGGGTTAAAAGGGTAATTTTCAGGATTATATACACCAGTAAAAGTTGAACTGTAGTCGTAGTATGTGTGTGACACTTTCACAGACTTATGGATGACCACCGCTATCCAAGCAACGTGCAGTATTATGCCCAAGATGAGTGCCGTCAAGTTGAAGATGAACGCTCTTCTGGAGTTACTCGCTGCCGAGACAGAGTCCCCACTTTTGACAGAATCCCGAGTCTAGAGGAAGGAATTGAACAACACATCTCTTATTACACTTCATGTTCAAGACATGCAGGCTTATTGTTATACAAAAGAATGGGCCTCATTCCTAAGGACAACCGATCCATGCTGGTCCCTGTGCACAACTGCCACTGTTGGGGCCCTGATGTAGGCTGATGCTCCCAACTTTTATGATCAAACAATGCAAAAAAAATGGATGTTCCAGCACAGGGGCGGACTGACCATTCGGGCACTCGGGGGCCCCATGCCACTAGGGGGCCCCATAAGGGTTGCCAGGGTCAGTGTTCCAGCATATATAATGCCGCGTACACACGGTCGTTTTTTGCGATGAAAAAAACGACGTATTCTGTGAAGTAAAAAACGACGTTTTTGAAACGTCACTTTTCAAAGACAATTTTGCATACACACCATCGTTTTTTCACAAAAAGCGAGGTTACGTTCACCACTCTTTTCCATTGAAGCTCGCTTCATAACTAGCTTCTGGGCATGCGCGGGTGACTTTTTGTGAAACAAAAAACGACGTTTTGAAAAACGACACAAAAAATTCAAGCATGTTGGAATTTTTTTTGGTCGTTTTTTTTAAGACAAAAAAAACGACGTTTTGCCCACACACCATCAATTTAAATGACGTTTTAAAAAACGTCTTTTTTTTTTTCATCGCAAAAAACGACCGTGTGTACGCGGCATTAAGCCCTGTACACGCGATCGGATTTCCGATGGAATAAAATCCGATGGGATTTTCCGTCGGAATTCCGATGAAGCTGACTTTCATCAGTCTTGCCTACTGACTAAATTATGACCGCCCACGTAAAACACTACGACGAGCCAGAAAAAAATGAAGTTCAATGCTTCCAAGCAAGCGTCGACTTGATTCTGAGTGGGGATGAGCCGAACACCCCCGCGTTCGGTTCGCACTAGAACCGCCGAACTGGGATGTATATATGTCCTCTACACACTGTGGGCCAGATTCTCGTAGAATCGGTGGCGGCTAGCGTATGCCATTTACACTACGCCGCCGCAACTTACTGGAGCAAGTGCCGTATTCTCAAAGCACTTGCTCCGTAATTTGCGGCGGCGTAGCGTAAATGGCCCGGCGTAAGGCCGCGTAATTCAAAGGGGGCAGCTTGTATTTAAATTAAGCGCGCCCCCGCGCCGATTGAACTGCGCATGCGCCGGACGTAAAAATAGCCCAGTGCGCATGCTCCAACTCACGTAGGAAAACGTCAATGAAGCCGACGTGAGCGTCATTTACGCAAAGCCCTATTCGCGGACGACTTAGGAAAACGACGTAAACAACGGAAAAAGACGTTGCTGTCCCAAAGGCCATACTTAACATGGCATACGGCGGACCAACGTAAGGTTACCCCTCACATAGCAGGGGTAACCTTACGCTTACGGAAACGAGGACAAGGCGGCGCAAAAACGTTCGGGAATCGGCGTATCAGGCTCATTTGCATAGTCAAATGAGAAATTCGACGTAAACGGCACCTAGCAGCCAGCGTAACATTACATTTAAGATCCGACGGTGTAAGTGACTTACGCCAGTCGGATCTTAGCGTAAATCCAGCGTATCATGTTTTCTGGATAGAAAACAATGATACGCCGGCGGGAAATTCGAATTACGCCGGTGTATCTGTAGTAATTCTTTTGAGAATCTGGCCCTGTAAATTTAACTAAACTGACTAGCCTGCCTGCTCTATCTATCTATCTAGTAATAAAGACACACTCTCTCTCTCTCTCTCTCTCTCTCTCTCTCTCTCTCTCTCTCTCTCTCTCTCTCTCTCTCTAGGACTGATCTCTTTAACAATGCCGCAACACACTACACGAGGCACTTTATAGTGTGGGGCATGAACTAAACCCCCTGAGCCATAATTGGCCAAAGCCACCCTGGCTTAGGCCAATGATGGCTCTCCGTTTTTTGAGCGCTGTGATTGGCCAAGCATGCGGGTCATAGTGCATGCTTGGCCAATCATCAGCGCGCAATGCCGCAGTGAATTATGGGCCGTGACGCGTCACTCGAATTTGGCGCGAACGTCCCGTTTTGTTTCGAATTTCGTCGAACAGACAATGTTCGAGTCGAACATACGTTCGAATCGAACGCGGAGCTCATCCCTAATTCTGAGTATGCGTGGATTTTTCGCGGATGGAGTTCCACACAGACGATCGGAATTTCCTATCGTTTTTTTTTTCATCGGAAAAATTTAAAACATGTTGTAAATTTTTTTCAACCGATGGAGCCCACACACCGTCCATCAAGGAAAAATATTTAAATCACATAAAAAGTGAATTTTATTATAAAGAAGTGGTGCTTGTACCTACCTTACAGGAGAATACAGTAGCCACAATGCCAAAAATAATGTTGCAGAAGACCAGGCTCACTATGGACCATACAATATAATCCTTACAGGGCGGTTGTGCCAAGGCCATGGTGGTGGGTTGAGTTATCACAACATTAGGCTTAGGCGGGGGGTCATAGTGGGGTTTAGGCACAGAATCCATTACGTCCATGGGCATTTCATAATTTACAGGGGGGTTGGTCAGTGGGGGTGGTAGGGGTGGTTGAACAGAAGGCCTGTAATGGCCGAAAGGTGGCGCAGATGGATAGGTTGAAGACGTATATCCCTCTTGGTCAACCATTTCATTGCTGTAGATCATTTCTTTTTTTCAATAGGTGGAAGTCCTTGTCCTGCCCCCGAAGATCTTATGTCTTTGGAATTAGTACATAGAACGATGCTGTGCAGCACTGACACACATTTCTCCAGCTAAAAGCGAGGAAAAAGAAAGATTATCTGAGGGAAATTTGCTGGTGAAAAACTTCAATCTTGGAAATCCAACAAAACAGAGACTGATTGTGGACATTTCCCATCACTTCTTGTCTCCATTCTTGTCATAAAGGCAGCAAGTTAGAGGTAGGGAGACCATTTTGCAGGTCTGTCCCGGGTACCTTTATTCCAGGACAATGCAGTGTCCTGGAATTAAACTGACACAGGCCCTCCGGGGCCGATCTGATGCCCCCAAAAAAGGCCGCCACATCACCTCTTTACTCACTGACAGTACTTGTCCTGGCCGGGAATGTCTGGAGGAGCACAATCCCCGCCTCCTGCTTGTGATTAGAGAAATCATAAATCCCGCCTCTTGTGTCCAATCACTGTGCTGGAGCACAAGCTGATTTTTGGGAAGGGAGGGTGTCCCTGAATGGTAGTTTGGAAATGTGGTCACCCTAGTTAGAGGAAATGTTTCCAATGGAGACAACAAAAAAAAACATGGCCTCTAACCCTTCCCCACTCCAAGGCCAACATTTTTGGGTCACTCAGTATGTGTCAGGAAGGGCATGCCAGCATCCAAGATGTCGGGGCAGGAACCCAATTATCACCTGGTACCATGTGATCGCTGTGGCCAATTACAGCAGATCACATGACAATTCTACACAATGAAAGGTTTTGTTACATGCTTTTCATTGTACAAATGTGATGAGCTCTGTCCATCTGTTCCATGTGATTAGCTGTGGCCAATCACAGCTTTTTTTTTTTATTATTTTTTTTTTCCACATCAGACTTAACCCAAAGTTTTGAGGCGTAAGAGGGGTTCATCTTTGTTCCGCCCTTCATATTTCTACCTCGGATTCTCATCACTTGTGGTTACTTCAGTAAATTTGTTTATTTATTTATTTTATTAATTTTTTTTTTTTTTTTATTATTATTGATTTTTCCCTCCCTTTTTTATTTTTTTATTTATTTTTTTAAAACAAAGGTACAATAACAGATAGCGAATCATACAATTAATATATAGCTCTTATGAAAATAAGGACTCCCACTACACCCCTCTATCCCTTTAACCTTGGGTCCCTTTTTTTTTCCCCTTCACCCCTCCCCTCTCCTGTATTATCCTCCCACGGCCTATTTGTATCCCCCCCCCCCCTGCTTCTTCCATGTTTACCCTATTGGATCGGGTTGGCCAATCACAGCTAATCGCAATAGTAAACAGTAAATTAAATGGTTGCTTATACCTAAAAAAAAATCACAGTTATAAGCAATTCTGATCAAATCTCCAGAGTAGTGCAGTGTTACTATAGTAACAAAGCATGGCTCTGGTCACTGTATGCAAAACATTGTAAAAAATATGAAATAAAAAAGATAAAAGTATTTAAAAAAATGAAAATACACATATAGATAGATAGACAGACAGACAGACAGGCAGACAGACACTTTATCTATCTATATATATTTTTATCAAGAGAGAGAGAGATAGATATATATATCTATATATATCTATATCTATCTATATCTATCTATATATATATATATATAAATATATACATATATATATATATATATATATATATATATAGATATAGATATAGATCTATAGATAGATATAGATATATATATATATATATATATATCTATCTATCTCTCTCCGGTTTTAGTAAATCTTCCCCATTGTGTTATCAGCAGGATATTACATTTCCTGTTTATCCTCACACTTACCTGGAAGGACCAATGCGGCGATTCCAAATACGGGGCTACCTCGCAATAACGGTAAAAAATAGCGTCAGATCGGCGTCGTAAAATAGCTTTGTGATGTCTTTACGATGCTGCCAGAATTCCTGGAAGATCGAACTCCTCGCCAAAAGTGGCATCAAAAAACCCCCCTGCAGGATTGAGGTGCGTCCGATAACTCACAAAAGGCGAAGCTTCTCTTACACTGAGGAGCTCTGAGAAGGACGCCGCTTGTTTTTATACTGAGTGTTGCTAAATCCCAGTACGACCGAACCCACATTCTAGGAAATCTACCAAAATATGTAACCGATTCGCTGTGGGTGTGACCTACATACAAGGATGGAAAATGGTACAAGTTGGTTACAACTGGTTGCAGATCTTGATGACCCCCCTCCCCCTCTACCTATGCACCTCCCTAATAACATCAATAGGTGGGAGCCGCCAATGGCATCAGCTGCCACCAATGTCTATATTTAAAGAAGATTGTTTCACTAGGAATTTGAAATGATTTCCATAATTAATATCATAGAAGGAGGAAGAAGATGTTTTCCCCAGGGTGTGATGGACTCTCCTTGAATTGATTATACGATATAATTACATAGCATTGGGGTTCTAAATTATTGTTTTGGGTCACAGCCTGACCCATTCCCTGCGAGAGATTCCCTCCTTTACTTCCTTCTTCTATGTTTAGTAAATATACAAATTCTCCCTGATTGTGTTGCAATTTCATTATTGATGATTTTCTTCTATGTTGCTTTCACACGATTATTGTAACTTTATTCTGTGGGATCTCTGTACTTTCTTATAAAAGAGAACCTCCACTGTGACTCCACTGTGAGCGCTGGATCCGCATATAATGTAAGAATTCTCTGGTCATGCTTTCATTTGTTTGGCCTTTCATTGGTTCATTCATTTACTATAACTGCACTTCAATGTCCTTCATTCCTTCATTCTTTGATTAACCACTTTGAGCACCAGGCCCATTTCTGACACTTGTTTAGAAGTTAAAATCTGTATTTTTTAGGGCTGTGGAAATTAAAGGTTAATTCCTTGATTGAGAGAGTAGCCTTGTGGATTGGGAGGCTAGCCTTGTGGATTGGGAGGGTAGCCCTGTGGGTTGGGAGGGGAGCCCTGTGGGTTGGGAGGGTAGCCCTGTGGGTTGGGAGGGGAGCCCTGTGGATTGGGAGGGTAGCCCTGTGGATTGGGAGGGTAGCCCTGTGGATTGGGAGGGTAGCCTTGTGGATTGGGAGGGTAGCCCTGTAGGTTGGGAGGGTAGCCCTGTGGATTGGGAGGGTAGACCTGTGGATTGGGAGGGTGGACCTGTGGATTGGGAGGGTAGACCTGTGGATTGGGAGGGTAGACCTGTAGATTGGGAGGTTAGACCTGTGAATTGGGAGCGGAGCCCTGTGTATTGGGAGGGGAGCATTGTGGATTGGAAGAGTAGCAGTCCTGTGGATTGGGAGGGTAGACCTGTGGATTGGGAGGGTAGACCAGTGGATTGGGAGGGGAGCCCTGTGGATTGGGAGGGTAGCTTTGTGGATTGGGAGGATAATATGGATTGGGAGGGGAGCCCTGTGGATTGGGAGGGTAGCCTTGTGGATTGGGAAGGGGAGCCCTGTTGATTGGGAGGATAATGTGGATTGAGGGTAGCCTTGTGGATTGGGAGGGTAGCCTTGTGGATTGGAAGGGGAGCCCTGTGGATTGGGAGAATAATGTGGATTGGGAGGGGAGCCCTGGCACTGATACTGTGTGCTAGAGATACATTCACTTGCTGCTGAACATGGCCATATAGCTCTGGGATGCCCTTCTGTGAAAAAAAAAATCCTTTCTGGGATCTTCAATTGTGGTGTTCCAATGGCCACAAATTTTCGAAAGGCCTCCGAATCCACCAGTTTATATGGCAGTAGTTTGCGGGCTATCAGTTCCGACAAGCCATCGGTCAACCGTTGGGCAAGAGGGTTATCCAGCATCATCATTTTTTTACGATCGAACATTTGGACCACGGAAGCCTGCCTTTTTGCAGAAAAACGTGAGGAAGGCATGATGGAAGGTGGAGTGGAGGACAATTGTGAGCATAGAGGAGAAGGAGAAGAGGCTGGACGGTGAGAGCCTAAAATGTGGCTTTGTGGGTTCTGATGGCGTTGCTCCCACTGGGCTCGGTGATGGGAGGCCAGGTGCCTTCTTAAGGCGATTGTCCCTAGGTGAGTGTTGGGCTTACCACGACTTATGCGTTGACTGCAAAGGCTGCAGATGGCAACACTATTGTCTGCAGCGGACACATTAAAAAAAAAGCCCACACCGCGGAGCCATGGGCCGGCGTCCTGGGAGCGCCAGAAGTGACCGTACATGGTTGATGGCTCGCTCCTGATACATTAGGAGTCTGGTTTGTCCCTCCTGTGCAATGTAAGCTCGGCCTGCTTCTCCTCCCTATCTGCTGGTCCATCTCTCCCTCTGAACTCCCCTCCTCTTCCTCTCTTGTGGGCACCCACGTGACGCCTGTAGACACATCATCATCGACGTCACCTTCCCCATCACTAACATTAGAGATCTCGGAGTAGGCAGCAACAGCGGGGACCAACCTCCTTGGGCTGATCTGGGTACTGTCGTCAGACTGCTGAGGGCCGGCTGTTGCTACCTCCTCTTCCTGATCCAATGCCAAGAATTACTGCGCATCCAAAATGTCTTCTGATGGATCAGAAATAATTCCTGTGACTCAAGTGGAGGGTATATGGTGGTGGTGTTGGCAGGGCCGCCATTAGGGAGTATAAGCATTACACCTTTAAGTGGCCCAATGGTCCCCAGGGCCCCTTACAGACCTGGCCGGCCCCCCTCCTGTTTTTTTTTTTTTTTTTGCATTACACATGTAATACACTTGTTTTTTTTCATATCTGCTTCAGGGGGGGCCCTGCCTAAAGCTGTGTAAGGGGGCCCAAAATTTGTGATGGCTGCCCTGGGTGTTGGTGGTGCGTTCTTTGATGTAATCGAACTAACATTGTGCCACTTCCCACATTGGCTCCGGCCTGGTGCTCCTGCCCTACCCCTACCACCCCTGCGGAAGGGCCTGCCTCTTCCTCTGCCTGTCATTTTTTAAATGACCCTGTGACAAAAGTCTCTAGAGAAACGCAGTATATGTGGAAAAAGGTATATAACACCCCTCTTCAATCTGTCATTTTGGGGGCCACTGGTTTATCGCACCAGTTATGAAACTTTTTTTTTTTTTCTGAAAATGTTGTCACTGTGTGTAGCAGAGGTAACGCAGTGAAGGTGACAACAATTCTGCAGTACCCAAATACACTATTATGAAAGTATATTTTTAGATAACACCCCGCTTCAGTCTGTTGTTTTGGGGGGGCCGCTGGTTTATCACACCAGTTATGAAACTTTTTTTTTTCAGGAAATTTTGTCACTGTGTGTAGCAGAGGAAACAAAGCGAAAGAGGCAAAAATTCTGCAGTACCCAAATACACTATTATTGTAAGCATATTTTTAAATTTGAATTATTTTTTATTTTTGCGTAAGTCGCCTGTGAATAGGAATGTACGTAATTCATGCTAGTAAAAAAAAAATAACGTTGTTGCGACGTAATTTAGCGCAATGCGTGGCAGGAAATTTCTGAACAGAGCATGTTCGATCGGTGCAGGGACGTGCTTCATTTAAATGAAACACGCCCCCTACCCGCCCAACTTGAATTCCACGCCGTTATGCCGCTTGAGATACACTACGCCGCCGTGACTTACGGCGCAAAATCTTTATGGATTTAAATTAAAGCCAGGTAAGGTACGGCGGCGTAGCGTATCTCAGATACGATGCGCCGGGGCAAATCTTTGTGGATCTGGCCCATAGTGTACATGTTCTCAAATAAAAAAATAAAAAAAAGAGGGAGGGCATACATAAAGAGAACCTGTCATAGCCTATGTGATGTTGTTCATCCCTTGTGACAATCGGTTCATCCGATGAAAACGGACCGATGGATTTTTTCATCAGATATCCGTTGAAGCTGACTTTCATCAGTCTTGCCTACACACCATCAGTAAAAAATCTGTTCATGTCAGAACGCGGTGACGTTTCTCCATGATGCATCATTTGTTGTATTCCCAATTGACTATTCCGTGACGATGCTTCTTTAATGTGTTGATTTGCTCTTATATTGTACTGCCTATTTCTTTCAATAAAAATATATTAAACAAAAAAAAAAAAGAACGCGGTGACGTAAAACACAACGTTGTGCTGAGGAAAATTAAGTTCAATGCTTCCGAGCATGCGTCGACTTGATTCTAAACATGCATGGATTTTTAACAGACGATGATTTTTTTCTATCGTTTTTTTTAACCATCAGATGATTTTAAAACTTTTTTCACAGATGGGGAAAAAAAAAAACGATGGGGCCCACACACAATCGGTTCGTCTGATGAAAACAGTCCATCGGACCGTTTTCATCAGACAAACCGATCGTGTGTACAGGGCATTACAGTGCTCAAAATAAATACAGTGTAAAATAAAAATATATATTTTTTAAATTAAAACCGTGACATGTTTGGTATATATTTACTCAGTGTAAAAAAAAAAACAGAAAATTGTATCATACTTACCAGTAATTTTCCTTTCCTGGTGCCTATCCATGGCTGCATACCTGCGTATGCTGCCATGGAGGCACCAGGAAATTGCACTTGAAAAAAACAGCACACAATTAACGTGTGACATAAAAATATGCAACACCTGCCATTTTATTCTCTTTTTTTTTTTACATGCAGGAGAGGAGTGTTGTGCCGCGTACACACGATCATTTTTCGGCTTGTAAAAACGTCATCATCAAAACGGCCTTGCCCACACATGATTGTGAAAAAAAAATGCTTTAGCAAAGCACGGTGGCGTACAACGCGTACGACGGCACTATAAAGGGGAAGTTCCATGCGGATGACGCCACCCTATGGGCTGCTTTAGCTGATTTTGTGCTAGTAAAAGCCGATTTGCGCTTTTCTGTCTGTTACAGCGTGATGAATGCGCTTACTTTTTCACGTCGTTTAAGCCCACACACAATCATTTTTTACAAGCCGAAAAAGTTTAAAAAAATTGAGCATGTTGTATTTTTTTTTTGTCGTTTTTCAGAACCGGAAAATGCTGTGAAGCCCACACACGATCGTTTTAAATTACATTTTTTAAAAACGTTGTTTTTTTACAAGCGGAATAACGATCGCGTGTACGCAGCATCAGAATTAGCTCGGACTGAAAGTAGTTAAAAATGATTTCTTATGTAAGTAACATTTGGTCCACTGATAAAATAATTTATAAATAAAAAAAGAAACATTTGTTTAACAAATAAATTAATTAGTGTTTCACATACAGAGCAAAAAAATAAAACAAAGACACACAGTGAGTGTCAGATAGTTAGCATCGATACAATTTGTACAAACATGAAAACAGAAAAAGGAAAGAGGGAGGTGAAAGAATCTCAGGGGGAGATAAAACAAAAACAACCAGGAAAAAGAGACTGAATGGCTAAATAGTAACCTAGATGCACAGTGTACATGTTCTCAAATAAAAAATAAATAAAAAAGAGGGAGGGCACACTAAAAAGGATACGTCGTAAGAAAGTATAAACACATAGCGCAACAGTGCAGATATATTGTAAAGTAGGTACAAAAACAATACTCTCATGAGCAGTAGAAAAAGAGTAAGGCTGCATTCACACCTAGGCGACAAGTAACGCCACGTACGCGGCTTATTTTGCCGCGATTCGATTAACTTTTTTTAACAAATCCTTTCCATTGCTGTCTATGGCCGAACGCCAATGCTGCCTGAAAAAAAGGGTCCGGGACTTTTTTCCAGGCGGCAGGCGTACGGCGTTTTGGCGTTCGGCGTGAGATGTGAACCATCTGATAGACAGCAATGGAAATTCGCCCCTCAAGCGTTTCGAGCGTCGGGCGTTAGGCGTTTTGTCGCCAAGGTGTGAATGCAGCCTAAGGAATGGCAATTTCATTATTTATTTGTTTAATATATATATATATATATATATATATATATACACAGCCCTCAAAATTTCCACTTGCCTACTAGCATTTGGCGAGTGGATTTAAGCTGGGGGCGAGGAATGACAGGGCTGCATGACCAATCACCCTGCAATCTGTGCCTACACTTAGAGTCCCGATGCGATTGGCGGCCGAAGAGGAAAAGTAGTCTGGTGAGCCGCGCACAGGCAGAGCAGTACACAGGTGCTCCCCTTTACAATTCTCATTAAGCCATGGGACCTAACAGTATGACCTCTCTGAGCCTGCCCCCCTCCCCCGGGGCCCCGAAAAAGGTAGCTGGAAAGCAGAAAGTAATAAGTGAGGTGGAGGATTGCGAAAATTACTACTCCGGTCCAGTGCTCACTGAAAGTTGCCCTGACATGAGAGCGGCAGCCTTCCAGTTTGTGCAGTTTTCTTCTCCTTGTGCTCAAGAGAGAGAGAGAGAGAGAGAGAGAGAGAGAGTGCTCTGTCCCTCTGGTCTGCCCCCATTGCCCTGTCCCTCTGGTCTGCCCCCAGTGCCCTGTCCCTCTGGTCTGCCCCAGTGCCCTGTCCCTCTGGTCTGCCCCCATTGCCCTGTCCCTCTGGTCTGCCCCCAGTGCCCTGTCCCTCTGGTCTGCCCTCCAGTGCCCTGTCCCTCTGGTCTTCCCCCAGTGCCCTGTCCCATTTTGTTAAAGTTGTTGTTGGTAATATTTAATTTTGTAACTTGATTCTGCACAAAACATTGTCATTCCATGAGATAATCTACGAGGGTATGTTTACAGGTGCAATTAGGCGCAGGGCAGTGTATGAATTAGATGGGGCAACTGGTGGCGAGTAACTCTTGAGTAACTCAAGAGGACTTGAAATTTTGAGCCCTGCATATATATATATATATATATATATATATATATATATATACACAACATTAAAAGGGTTTGTGACTTAGTATAATAACAGGGTTATAAATTACATTAGTAAGATTTTCATCATTGGAGTTTGACGCTGCCACAGACTGATGGATGACCACCGCTATCCAAGCAACGTGCAGTATTATGCCCAAGATGAGTGCCGTCAAGTTGAAGATGAACGCTCTTCTGGAGTTACTCGCTGCCGAGACAGAGTCCCCACTTTTGACAGAATCCCGCGTCTAGAGGGAGGAATTGAACAACACATCTCTTATTACACTTCATGTTCAAGACACGCATTATAGCAAAAAGTACAAAATATTGCGTTTTTTTTTATCCAAAATTGTCGCTCTTTTTTTGTTTATATCACAAAAAAATTAAATAAAAATACCACCAAAAGAAAGCTCTATTTCTGGGGAAAAAAATGATAAAAAATATAACTTGGGTACAGCGTTGTATGACCGCACCATTGTCAATTA
>CM056058.1:5677010-5697010 GCA_029574335.1 Rana kukunoris
AGACACTGTCCATGCTGCCCCCTCTGCATAGTGCTGCCCTAGGCCTGGGCCTTGTTGGCCTAGGCCAGGATACAGCATTCCATATCAGTGCTCACCAGTGCCAACTCATCAGTGCCCATCAGTTCTGCAAATCAGTACCGCCTATCAGTGCTCATCAATTCTACATATCAGTGCCTCCCCATCAGTGCCACTTCATCAGTGCCAACTCATCATTGCCAATCAGTGAAGGGGAAAACAACATTTTATGACAGAAACGGAAAAAAACATAATTTTTTTTTCAAAAATGTTGATCTTTTTTAGTTTGTTTAGCAAAAAATTTAAATCGCAGAGGTGATCAAATACCACCAAAAGAAAGCTCTATTTGTGGGGAAAAAATTATAAAAATGTAGTTTGGGTACAGTGTTGCACGACCGCGCAATTGTCATTCAAAATGCGACAGCGCTGAAAGCTGAAAATTGTCCTGGGCAGGAAGGGGCGAAAGTGCCCGGTGTTGAAGTGGTTAACCACTCTCGGAGGCACAGACACCCCGGGATGGGAATTTTTATTTTTTTTGGCAGGATTTCTAGGTCAAAATATGAAAATAGAAAAGAAAGAGTAAAACTAATAATCTGCAATATTTTTATTTTTGGATTCAGAGACGTTCTATTTAGTAAGAAAGGAAAGCATGACTTTTGACAAGCAGTTATGGCCACTAGGGGGCGCACCACACATGCTCATTGGTCAGCAGCACCCCTATAGGAAGCTCTCAGGCTTCCAGAGTATTTTATGGAAGAAAAAAAGCATAAGGCCCTTATTGGTTAAAAAAATAAAAAATAAATCATTGTGCAACAGACAAAGGTTACACATGACGGCCTACGCATGCGATACAAAGTCCTTAGTCCTTAGCCGTGGTATTGGGAGTTGGAGTAGTAGTAGTAGTAGGTATGTCCTTTATATATCGAAGACAGGACTATCCAGCAGATGTGGCCCGCTATACCCAGGACGAGGGCCGCCACGTTGAAGCTGAAGGTCGTTCGGGAGTGACTCGCGGCCGAGGTGGAGTCTCCGCGTCTCGCGGCGTCCCGCGTCTGTAGAGAGGAAATTAAATTCAGAAATTGTACACAGAGGGAGGAAGATTTTATTTACATTTTTTTAAGTGGTTGTAAACCTTTCCTTATAGCCAATGAAGTGACTGCCCTCGGGTGATTCACAGAGATGAAACAAATCCCCCTACATAAGTTGTAGAGTGGAACCTCGGTTTAACCACTTAAGGACCGCAGCACAACGATAGACGTCGACAGAATGGCTCGGCTGGGCACAAGGGCATACAGGTACGTCCCCTTTAAGAACCCAGCTGTGGGTCGTGAGCGCGCCCCCCCTGCGGCGCACTGGTGACCCGGTCCGAAGCTCCGTGACCACGCCCGCGGGACACAGGAGCTGAAGAACGGGGAGAGGTGAGTGTAAGTGCAAGATGCTTTCCCAACTTGTTCATTCCCCGACTTGTTCATTCACCGACTTAGTTGGGGTAGGCGGTACACTTTGGTGGGGGTGGGTCAGCCATGCCCTGTGACCTTTGACCTCTGGGAACCGATCTTCTGACCTTTGAAGTTTGGGGGAGGTCCCTGTTCCAATTCCTGAGTCCTAGCCATATTCTTCAATGGAAAACCCTAACTCTCTAATCCTAACCCTAAACCTCTAACCCTAACCCTCTAATCCTAACCCTAAACCTCTAACCCTAACCCTCTAACCCTAACCCCCTAATCCTTAACCCTAACCCTAAACCTCTAACCCTAACCCTCTAACCCTAACCCCCTAACCCTTAACCCTTAACCCTAACCCTAAACCTCTAACCCTAACCCTCTAACCCTAACCCCCTAACCCTAACACTAAACCTCTAACCCTAACCCTAACCCTCAAACCCTAACCTCCCAACCCTTAACGCTAACCCTAAACCTCTAACCCTAACGCTAACCCTAACCCCCTAACCCTTACCCTTAACCCTAACCCTCTAACCCTAACCCCCTAATCCTTAACCCTAACCCTAAACCTCTAACCCTAACCCTCTAACCCTAACCCCCTAACCCTTAACCCTTAACCCTAACCCTAAACCTCTAACCCTAACCCTCTAACCCTAACCCCCTAACCCTAACACTAAACCTCTAACCCTAACCCTCAAACCCTAACCTCCTAACCCTTAACGCTAACCCTAAACCTCTAACCCTAACGCTAACCCTAACCCCCTAACCCTTACCCTTAACCATAACCCTCTAACCCTAACCCCCTAAACCTTAACCCTTACCCTTAACCCCAACCCTCTAACCCTAACCCCCTAACCCCTAACCCTAACCCCCTAACCCTTACCCTTAACCCTAACCCTCTAACCCTAACCCCCTAAACCTTAACCCTTACCCTTAACCCCAACCCTCTAACCCTAACCCCCTAACCCTCTAACCCTAACCCCCTAATCCTAACCCTAACCCTAAACCTCTAACCCTAACCCTCTAACTCTAACCCCCTAACCCTTAACCCTAACCCCGCCCCCCTACAGTAAGAAACACACAATAAGACACACTTAACCCCTTTAGCGCCCCCTGGTGTTTAACCCCTTCACTGCCATTGTAATTTTTACTGTAACCAGTGCATTTTTATAGCACTTTTCGCTGTGAAAATGACAATGGTCCCAAAATTGTGTCAAAAGTGTCCGATGTGTCCGCCATAATGTTGCAGTCATGAAAAAAAAAAACGCTGATCGCCGCTGTTACTAGTAAAAAAAACATATTAATAAAAATGCTATAAAACTATCCCCTATTTTGTAAACGCTATAACTTTTGCGAAAACCAATCAATAAACACTTATTGCAATTTTTTTTTTAATCAAAAATATGTAGAAGAATACGTATCGGCCTAAACTGAGGGAAATTTGTTTTAGATATATATATTTGTGGGGGATATTTATTATAGCAAAAAGTAAAAAATATTCAATTTTTTTCTAAATTGTCGCTCTATTTTTGTTTATAGCGCAAAAAATAAAAACCGCAGAGATGATCAAATACCACCAAAAGAAAGCTCTATTTGTGGGGGGAAAAAGACGCCGAATTTGTTTGGGTGCCACGTCGCATGACCGCGCAATTGTCAGTTAAAGCGACACAGTGCCGAATCGCAACAAGGGTCCTGGTCCTGTAGCTGCATAATGGTCTGGGGCTTAAGTGGTTAATGCAGGGAATGCATTAGGTAAAGAATGTCATGCCTTTAAAAACAGTTAACAGAATAGTGTGACCATTGGAACTATTGGAAATCAATGGTGTATAGTTCTTGAATGATCAATTGGCACCATCACCCCTTCGTATGCAAAAATATTGAAAAAGTCCAAGAAGGATGGTGATGTGGGTGCTAGTAATATATTGAAATACCAATAATCTTTTAAAATATATTATTTATTATATTTACAAAATGGTCATCAAGAAAATTCATATAATACACAACCGCAGAGAATTATACATGATTGATATTCTCCATGATAATGTTCAGCTTTAATTGTTCTACATGTTTCGCCAAACGGCTTCGTCAGGAACAGACATGAACCATTGGAAAAATTGGAAATCAACTTAAAAAATGAAATCTTTCCATTCCAGCTGAGGCACCTAATTTTACCACAAAAAAATGGGAAAACGTATTGACTCGTATAAGCCTAGGGTGTCCATCTGCATGCCTCACTGTGCCTCACTTTGCCTCACTGTGTCCATGTGCATGCCTCACTGTGCCTCACTGTGCCCATGCCTCACTGTGCCCATGCCTCACTGTGAACATGCCTCACTGTGCCCATGCCTCATTGTGTCCATGCCTCACTGTGCCCATGCCTCCCTGTGCCTCACTGCGCCCATGCCTCACTGTGCCCATGCCTCACTGTGTCCATGACTAGACTGACGTTTAACATAGGAGTCTATGGAAGGGGTGTCCGGCTTTGAAAAATCGGTGCTCCCCAGCCGTAGGTCCCCCAGACAACAATCTTTGCACACTTGTAAAGGAATAGTGGGGCTACATGTATGCCAATTTTCGGGTCCAGGGGACCTACGACCGGCTGGTTCCCGGGTCCCCAAATTTACCGGAGAAATTACCGTTTAAGCATGGGAGTCTATGGAAGGGGTGCCTGGTTTGAAAAATGGGTGCTCCCTAGTCGTAGGTCCCCCAGACAACAAACTTTGCACACTTGTAGAGGAGAAATAGGGCTACCTATGTGCTAAGGTCCGGGTCCAGAGAACCTACGACTGGCCAGTACTGGGTCCTCAAACTTATAAGAGAAATGATCATTTAACATGGGAGTCTATGCAAGGGTGCCTGGCTTTGAAAAATTGGTGTTCCCCAGCCATAACTCCCCCAGACAACAACCCATGCACACTTGTAGAGCATAAATGGGGCTACATGTGTGCCAAGTTATGGGTTCAGGGGACCTACGACCGGCTGGTACCGGGTCCCCAAATTTATAAGAGAAATTATCATTTAACATGGGAGTCTATGCAAGGGGTGCCCAGCTTTAAAAAATCGGTGCTCCCCAGACAACAACCCTTGCACACTTGTAGAGCAGAAACAGGGCTACATGTGTGACAAGTTCCAGGTTCAGGGGACCTACGACCGGCTGTCCCAAAATTTACCGGAGAAATTACCGTTTAACATGGGAGTCTATGCAAGGGGTGCCCGGCTTTGAAAAATCAGTGCTCCCCAGCCGTAGGTCCCCCAAACAACAAACTTTGCATAATTGTAGAGAAGAAATGGGGCTACCTGTGTGCCAAGGTCAGGGTCCAGAGATCCTACGACTGGCCAGTACTGGGTCCTCAAACTTATAAGAGAAATTATCATTTAACATGGGAGTCTAGTCAAGGGGTGCCCGGCTTTGAAAAATCGGTGCTCCCCAGCCATAACTCCCCCAGACAACAACCCATGCACACTTGTAGAGCACAAATGGGACTACATGTGTGCCAAGTTGCGGGTTCACGGGACCTACGACCGGCTGTTCCCAAATTTACCTGAGAAATTACCGTTTAACGTGGGAGTCTATGCAAGGGGTGCCCGGTTTGAAAAATCGGTGCTCCCTAGCTCTAGGTCCCCCAGACAACAAACTTTGCACACTTGTAGAGGAGAAATGGGGCTACCTGTGTGCCAAGGTCCGGGTCCAGAGAACCTACGACTGGCCAGTACTGGGTCCTCAATTTTATAAGAGAAATTATCATTTAACATGGGAGTCTACGCAAGGGGTGCCCGGGTTTGAAAAATCGGTACTTCCCGTCCGTAGGTTCCCCTGGACAACCAACTCTGCACACTTGTAGCGGAAGACATGGGCTACATGTGTGCCAAGTTTGGGGTCCAGGGGACCTACAGCCAGCCAGTACTGGGTCCCCAAATTCCAGGAGATCAGACGCAAAAAGGTGACTCGAGTATAAGCCGAGGGGGGCATTTTCAGCAACAAAAAAATGTGCTGAAGAACTCGGCTTATACTCGAGTATATACAGTACATTTTATTTTATAAAGAATGAGTACTGTGCCTTATGCCTACCTTGGAGGAGAATACAACGGCCACGATGCCAAGTATAAGGTTGCAGAAAATCAGGTTCAGGATAGACCAGGCAAGGTAGTCCTTGTACGCCGGCTGAGGAAGGACCATCACGTGGGGTTGAGTCGTTACAATGACTCCATGTTGAGGTTGGCCACCATAGTATGTTGTTTGAAAAATGCCATAGCTGGAAACTGTATTGGGAGCACTGAACCATTGGCCAGATGGAACGGAAGGGTAGCCCTGTGGATTGGGAGGGTAGCTCTGTGGATTGGGAGGGTAGCCTTGTGGATTGGGAGGGTAGCCTTGTGGATTGGGAGGGTAGCCTTGTGGATTGGGAGGGTATCCAGGAGGAATGGAAGAGTAATCGGGCGGATTAGGAGAGTAGCCCAGTGGATTGGGAGAGTTGCCTGGTTGAGCAGATGGTTTTAGAGGATAGCCAGTAGAGTCAGCCGGGTTGGCAGGTTGTCCCTCTTGCTTATTCATTTCAAATAGATCTGGTATTGACCCCAAAGGTCTTCAGATATCACGGGGCGCAAGTCTTCTTTCACTGCCGGAGTTCTGGTCAAGAGTGGACAACACGGATTCATGTATATATATATTGTATTATATACACTTAATCCTCAGCCCCACCTCTCCTTGGTCAATGCATTGCCAAACACCTATCACTGTAGAAACTTTACTTGGAAGGAAACTGGCACAGAAAAAAAGAAGGGAACAAAAGAAGGGAACAAAAGAACGGCTTAATTGGGGAATACGTAACTGTTATTTCAATATCGGAGAAACTGAATGAACTGTAGCAGAAATTACTGGCTAAGGAGCGTCTCTAAGGTATTACTACAGATTGTCGCCAGAAGCTTGGCCTGATGCCCTAAAAACAAAGTCGTTGGCAGTGAATTGATCAAAATGAATATAATCAAGTATAAACATGTAGCGTCACCCAACCCCCACCCCCAAGAGCCGCTTGAGTATATTAGGTTCCTTGTTCTGCCTTTCAACCGTCTCAGCACTTCTGGCCCACCAACCAACACGTTATGGACACAAGCAGCAGTGAACACAAATCTATCTTTGCTGAAAGATTTCTAGCAATGCAAACTCAGGAACTTACAGTTGACACTTGTTGAAGAGTTGCTGCAACAAGTAAAAAACAGTCCAAGGATAATAACACGAGCACATGTATTAAACAGACAAAAACTCTGTTTGTATTGAACTCTTATGTCTAAAATCATCCTACCCTGTTTCCCCAAAAATAAGACCTACCCTGAAAATAAGACCTAGCGTTATTTTCCAGGAGGGCTGCAATATAAGCCCTACCCCAAAAATAAGCCCTAGTTAAAAATGCTTGTAAAATCCTAAAATCTTCTCTAATATAGTAGTATATAATGTACAATGTGTGTGTTTCTCTAATATAATTGTGGGGGGGAGAGCTCAGGCGGGTCACTGAAGCGCAGAATGGCGCTATAACAAAGGTATTTGGCACATTTATATTACAGAAACACACATTGTACATTATATAATACTGTAATAGAGTGGATTATAGGATTTTACAAGCATTTTAACTCAGATCACACTGGGGATTCCTGACAGGCAGGGAGAGAGAGGGGGAGAGAAGACGGCATATTACATGGTAAGACCTACCTACCCCAAAAATAAGCCCTACTGTGTCTTTTGTTGGCATAATTAATATAAGACCCAGGCTTATTTTCGGGGGAAACATGGTATGTGCAGTAGGGGCATAGGATGACTGAGAAATTATATTTTGGACTGCCTGAGATGGGGCAGTAATGATTATCCACAATATATTCCAGGATATCGTTAAAGAACTAATTGCTGTTTGTTGATTCTGAACTCAACAGGTTAATTGAAAGAGTGACTCATTCATAATGTGGTGACACATACTATTAGGTGTTAATGTCATCAACTCCAGCTCACCTGTCTGTCTGGTGTGATGTAAATGAATCTAGGATGGCCTCTGAGGATCTTTCATTGTGGCTTGTGCAAATTGACCCTGTATTGTGTGAAGCTCTATTGATGATAATGTGTGTATTGTAAGTTAACAGTCAGCCTAAAGGTCAGGTGTATGAATCGTCGGCTGCAGTTAATTAGCTCATGTAAATTAGGTCAGAGCCGGAGTCAGAATGTCTGTCTACTAAAAGATGTGTATTGGAGCTCGTTAGGAACCATTGTGTGATGTTGTGGGCGGAGTTGGGTCATTGTTCATTTTGGTTACTGCAGGATCCTAACTGTATATAAGAGCCTGTATTTCTCAATAAAGGGTCTATTCGTGTGGAACCTAAAACAGCTGTGTGTCTCGTTATTGTTTTTTGCCTGACTGTGGAGTGTCGATAGCTGTCTTGGGTTCGGGAATGGAATGTCATAAACGGCTTTAACCCCTGTCCCATTTGGGGTTCCGTTACACCAACTATCCCAGTTTAAATTCCCTTGTCCCTTAAAGTTTTACTCCTGTGCTGTGTCCTGATATCTCAGTGTGAAGTGCTGCTAACTAATGCTGCCCAGCTCTGCCCTATTGTTGTGTACAGAGGACTCACCTGCAGACCCTGTGATTACATGTAAATAATAGTCATTCATATGTAAATATCAAGAGCATTAGTATGTAAATAGAGACAGCATTCATATGTAAATAGCCGAGGCTGGCTGCATTCATATGTAAATAAAGGTGGCTATCATATGTATATCATTACCCTCTGCAGTGAAGAGATGATGTGCTGTAACCTCTATCAACCAATCATTGAGCAATATTACTGTACGGTAAACTAGGACGGGGGGCGCAAGAGAGCGCCAAAAACGCCCAAAAAAGGCCCGAGGACACTTTGGCTTGTTTCCTGTGCCCCCGTACCTCAGGCCAAATGAGGTACTGCAGGCCAATGTTCGGCTTTTCTTGGCTCCTGCCCCGCCGTACCTCAGGCCAAATGAGGTACTGCAGGCCTATTTTGGGCTCTGCTCTGCTTCTGTGCCCCCTTACCTCAGGCCAAATGAGGTACTGCAGGCCTATTTGGCTTGAATTCTGCTTGTCTTGCAAGACAACACTAGCAAAGCGAGTCAGAATAAAAAAAAAGTTGCTCGCAAATCAAAACGCTCTCAAACCAAGTTACTCTTAAACCGAGGTTTCATTGTATTTGTGTGGGGGGCATATTCGCCCTGGGCTCTAAATGACCTTGTCCCAGCACTGGTTGGCCTTCTAGAGTTGCACTACATATTTTGTTACTGGGTCTTAGCAATCCTATAGGTAGCGCTCAGTTATATACATTAAGATATCATCGGAGTATGCCGCTACTTTGTGTTCTTCTTTGCCTATTCTCGCCCCCTCTATATTTCGCAACTTTGCCAGAAAAGGTGCCAGCATTAATACATATAGAAGCGGTGGGAGCGGGGACCCTTGTCTAGTCCAGTTGTGCATTTCAAAGGGCAATGACATCTCACCATTAACCTTGACCATTGCCATTGGTCTACTGTACAGATTTTGTATCCAATGTCTGATTTTAGGTCCCATTCCCAAATAGTAAAGCGTGTCCATCATAAATCCCCAGTCTACCCTGTCAAATGCTTCCTCGGCATCTATTGACAGGAGTAAGAATAGGTAGTGCTCAGACTTCCAGAGTATTTTATAAAAGAAAAAAAAATAATAATAAAAAAAGCAATTATTTTTTATTAGTGAAAATCATTATGCAAAAAACAGATGTTACACATGACGGCCTATGCGTCCGATACATAGTTAGTTCTTAGCCGTAATATCCATTATTGTATCCATTATCATAGTAGTAGCTATAGTTGTATTTGTAGGGATTGGTCACGGAATGGTAGATGACCCAGGATATCCAGCAGATGTGGGCTATTATGCCCAGGACGAGGGCTGTAACATTTATGCTGAACGCTGTTCGGGAATAACTTCCTGCCGCGAAGGAGTCTCCGCGTCTCACGGCGTCCCGCGTCTGTAAAGAAGAAACTCAATTCATATATATTGCATACCAAGCTTCACATTCAAACCACAGCTCCGAAAAGAAAAAAAATGTACATAGTGCCCATGAAGTAGATTTTTTTATTGCTATCTCTGTCCCTATTTGGGAATGTTCCCATACTTCCTGTTGTGTCACCAGGACAGGAAGCTTTATTGTTATTCTTATTCCCACTGGGGAGAATTCCCCTAATTCCTTTACAGGTTTCACCAGAAAAAAAAATAAAGTCAACATCCCCTATGGGAATCCCAAAACTTGATGAGTCTGTGTAAGGGCTCTTTCACACGGGACGGATCCGTGATGATCCGCACCGTGAACCTCCGCTTGCTCAGTGGGGATCAACAGGGCGGTACTCGCACACTGTGCAGGGACTGACCTGTCAGATCTCCGCTCTCCCCTATAGGGGGGGATCGGGTGAACACTGTCCGTGTTCACCCGATTCGATCCACAGACAGAAGAAAAAATAGAGTTTTCCTCCATCTGCAGGATTGCGGACCCGGATGAGACCCGCTATCTCATAGGGATCAATGTATGTCCCTTTATCATCCGTAAACGGATGGATGAAAAAGCGGACATACGGTCCGCATGTGGGAAAGAGCCCTAAGACAACAATGTGATGCAAAGTGCCGAGGGTAGGGGGGCAGAGAGCTGGGTCACAGGTCTTGATCTCTACGTGTTTCGTCCAAATGACTTCTTCAGGAGGTAATAAGAAAAGCTTGAGAAGGCTCAGGGATGCTCAGTCCTCACAGTGGAGTCCAGGCCACCCCAGAGTCAGAGAAAGTCATATACATCAATATTGTGTCTATAAAATGTGTATATCTATTCCAGATTAAATAAAGTCCTTACGCGTCCCTGAGGAAGCCTAAGTTAGGGGAAACATGTTATGAATGAGTACACCATGTTGTATCTTTTTTCATATTTTTTATGTTATCTATTTACATGAATAAAATTTACTGTATATATTTTTATGAATCTTTCCCCTTCATGATTGACATTGTATACAAGCACCCCTAAAGTCCCACGCAAATCCACATCGATACACTGTAACAAATGACAAAATAGGACACAGTGGAACCTCGGATTGCAAGTAACGCGGTTAACAAGCGTTTTGCAACACGAGCGCTTTGTATCTTGAAAGGTCCAACACGGTTTGCGAGTGTTGTCTCGCAAAATGAGCAGGATTCAAGTCAAAGCAGTGTGCAGTACCGCGTTTGGCCTGAGGGAAGGCGCCGGAGCCAAGCAGAGCTGAGCTGACCCGATCGGAGCCTTTCAGAGCCAAATTCTAAGTGCTCGGAAATACTCTGTTCCCAAGCCTTTCTGAGGGTCTTTCTGGGTGTTTCGGAGGCTCTCTGCCCCCCCCCATCTCTGGCCACGAGTGGTATTGCATGGCATTAAAGTCAATACGGAAAAAATTATTTTAGTTTACATTGACTATGGGGAAACTCGCTTTGATATGGATATGATATGGAACGGATTATGCTCGTAATCCGAGGTTCCACTGTATTTACAATCCTTCAAAATAATTGTTTGCTTTATAAAGAAGGTCTCCTTGCCTACCTACCTTATGGGAGTAAACAAGGGCCACAATGCCAAAAATGAGGTTGAAGAAAATCAGGTTCACAACAGACCAGACGAGATAGTCCTTGTACGCCGCCTGGGGAAAGACCATCACGTTGGGTTGAGTTGTCACAATGGCTCCAGGCTGAGGTTGGCCACCGTAGTATGGTGGTGGAACGTTGCTATAGGTGAGAACCGGATTAGGAGGATAAACCGGATTGGAAGAGTAGCCTGGTGGATTGGGAAGGTAAGCTGGTGGGCCAGGAGGGTAGGTGGGATAACTGGCAGAGTAAACTGGGTTGGGAGGATGTTCCTCTGTCTTATTCATCTCATAGTTGGAAGTCATGTCACTTCCCGGTAGATGGGACGTCTCGTCTTGACTCCGGAGGTCCTGTGTCTTCAGATCATAGGAGACCAGTCTTCTTTCACGGGGAGAGCGTTGTGTTTGGTCAAGAGTGGAAAGCGTTGATTGACATGTATTATATACACCTCTGCCTCAGTCCCGTCCCTCTTTGGTCAACATACGACATCGGAAAACGTCTATCACTGTAGAAACTTTGTTTGGAAACTTTCTATGGTCAGTAAACACAAAAAAAAAGTATTGTGGTAATTTAACATTAACAGTGTTGTGAAAAAGTATTTGCCCCCTTCCTGATTTAAATTTTTATTTTTTTTGCATATTTTTATATGATGATTTCATTTATTAAGAGAAAAAAGCTGTCCAAACCTGCCTTGCCATATTGCCATATGTGAAAAAGTAATTGCCCCCCCCCCCCCCCCGCTAAATCATGAATTAATTGTAATTAACCACTTGAGAATCGGCGCACGCCGATATACGTCGGCAAAATGGCACGGCTGGGCACAAGGGCATACATGTACGTCCCCTTTAAGATCCCAGCCGTGGGTCGGTGGTGCGCTCGTGACCCGGTCCTCTTCTCCATGACCGCCCCCGTGGGAACAGCAGACCCGATCGCTGCTGGTGTCCCGCGATCGGGTCACAGAGAGGAAGAACGGGGAGAGGTAATGCCGCGTACACACGATCATTTCATCCGATGAGAACGGTCTGAAGGACCGTTTTCATCGGTTAACCGATGAAGCTGACTGATGGTCCGTCGCGCCCACACACCATCGTTAAAAAAAAACGATCGTGTCAGAACGCGGTGACGTAAAACACAACGACGTGCTGATAAAAATGAAGTTCAATGCTTCCGAGCATGCGTCGACTTGATTCTGAGCATGCGTGTATTTTTAACCGATGGTCGTACATCCTAACAATCGGTTTTGACCTATCGGTTAGGAATCCATCGGTTAAATTTAAAACAAGTTGGCTTTTTTTTAACCGATGGTTAAATAACCGATGGCGCCCACACACGATCGGTTTTGACCGACGAAAACGGTCCATCAGACCATTCTCAACGGTTTAACCGATCGTGTGTACGCAGCCTAAGTGTAAACAAACTGCTCCCCGTGCTTCCTAGTGAGCCTGTCACTGATCGTCTGTTCCCTGTCATAGGGAACGGCGATCAGTGAAGTCACACGCCCAGCCACCCCTACAGCGCCCCCTCCTGGTTAACCCCTTCACCGCCAGTGTCATTTTTACAGTAAACAGTGCATTTTTATAGCACTGTTCGCTGTAGTCCCAAAATAGTGTCAAAGGTGTCTGATGTGTCCGCCATAATGTCGCAGTCATGATAAAAATCTTTACTAGAAAAAAAAAAAAAAAAAAATGCAATAAAACTATGCCCTATTTTGGTAGACTCTATCAATTTTGTGCAAACCAATCAATAAACGCTTATTGTGATTTTTTTTCTACCAAAAATAAGTAGAAGAATACGTATCGGCCTAAACTGAGGGGAAAAAAAAAAGTTTTTTTATATATATATTTTTGGGGGGATATTTATTATAGCAAAAAGTAAAAAATATTAAATTTTTTTTCAAAATTGTCGCTCTTTTTGGTTTATAGCACAAAAAAACGCAGAGGCGATCAAATACCACCAAAAGAAAGCTCTGTTTGTGGGGAAAAAAGGACGTCAATTTTGTTTGGGAGGCACGTCGCACGGCCGCGCAATTGTCAGTTAAAGCGACGCAGTGCCGAATCGCAAAAAGGGGCAAGGTGACGGTCCTCAACCTGCATAATGGTCCGGGGCTTAAGTGGTTAAATTCTCATTATAGTATGCATTGCACTTTGCTCCATATATACCTAGCTATCTATTTAACACCAGTACAGTACACCAGGATACAGCACACAGACTGGAAATACACAATGGTAACAAACGGTCACATTTCTGAAGCTGACACGCATCAAAGGCAGAGAATAATTTATGAACATGTGACCAGTGTATGTTGGTGTCAGAGAAACCGAAGACATCAAAGAGAAGGAGTGTCTGCAGGCTGAGGAGTGTCCAATTCCACCATCCCTACAAAATTTACGTCCTTTTTCCCCCACAAATAGAGCTTTCTTTTGGTGGTATTTGATCACCTCTGCGGGTTTTATTTTTTTGCGCTATAAACAAAAATAGAGCGACAATTAAAAAAAAAAAAAAATGCAATATTTTTTACTTATTGCTATAATAAAAATCCCCCAAAAATATATAAAAAACTATTTTTTCCTCAGTTTAGACCGATACGTATTCTTCTACATATTGGTAAAAAAAATATCGCAATACGCGTTTATTGATGGGCATGCGCGAAAGTTATAGCGTCTACGAAATAGGGGATAGTTTTATGGCGTTTTTATTAATATATTTTTACCAGTAATGGCGGCGATCAGCGATTTTTATCGCGACTGCGACATTACGGCGGACACATCGGACACTTTTGACACTTTTTTGGGGCCATGTGATCAGTACTATAAACATGCACTGATTACTGTGTAAATGACACTGGCAGGGAAGGGGTTAACCTAGGGGGCGCTAAATGGGGTTAAGTGTGTCCTAGGGAGTGATTCTAACTGTTAGGGGGGCGTGGCTACGAGTGACACATCACTGATGTCTGTTCCTGATGACAGGGAACAGACGATCAGTGACATGTCACTAGGAAGGACGGGAGATGTTGTGTTTACACAGGCATCTCCCCGTTCTTCAGCTCTGTGATGCGTTTGTGGGGACACCGGCGGACATCGAGTCCACGGGTCCCGTTGGCACGGTTATGGAGCTTGCGACAGGGTCCCCAGCGCCGGCGGCTCGCACACAACCAAACGGCGGCAAATTAAACGGGAAGTATATATACGCCTATTTGCCCAGCCGTGTCATTCTGTCGACGTATATTGTGCAGCGGTCCTTAAGTGCCTTGACTTCTTTTATTATTTGTTTTATTTTTTTGGGGGAAAGGGTGGGGGGTTGGGTTCTTTACCAGCTTGACTAGTGGGCACACATTACTTTTTTTTTTAAGGTGCGGATTATGAAACTGTCTTGATTCTTTACTTATTTTTTTTAGTCTTTTTACTTGTTTTATTTTTGCCTGTTTATATAATTAAATATTTTTACACTTCATGAATAACAAATGTAGCTTCTTTTGTCAAGGTGCAGATTAAATTGTCATTATTTTTCCCAAATTTTCTTTCGTTTTTTACTTTTATATTCACTAAATAAGTAGTTCAGAAAAGGTGCAGGTTGTTTTTTTTATTTTTTTTCCTTTTTTAAGGTGCAGAAAAAAATAGCCTTGGTGTTTCCTTATTTGCTTTATTCTTTTTACTTTAATATTTTTTTGTCTCCTGAAAAAGCTAAAATTCCTTTTTTTTTTACAATAGTATATATGCAAAATATTCTCTATTATTTTTCCTGTGAATTATATATATATATATATATATATATATATATATATATATATATATATATATATATATATATATATACTGTATATATATATATATATATATATATATATATATATATATATATATTGTATATAGATAATTATATACAATATCTTACAAAAGTGAGTACAGCCCTCACATTTTTGTAAATATTTTATTTCCCTCCCCCTCTACCTATGCACCTCCCTATTAACATCACTAGATGGGAGCTGCCAATGTCAATATTTAAAGAAATATTTATTTCACTAGAAAGTTGAAATGATTTCAATAAATATCACAGAAGAAGGAAGAAGATTTTTTCCCAGGGTGTGACGGACTCTTCTAGGAAATGATTATACAATGTAATTACATAGCATTGGATTATTAAACTGCCTTGACTTTTTCCTTATTTTCTTTACTCTTTTTACTTTTTTGTTTTTGTTTACCTGTTTGAATAATTAAATATTTTTACACTTCATGACTAACAAATGTAGCTTCTTTTGTCAGGGTGCAGATTAAATTGACATTATTTTTTCCAAATTTTCTTTACTCTGTTTACATTATTTTATTTTTTTTCCTATTCACTAAATAAGTAGTTCACAAAAGGTGCAGGTTGTTCTTTTTTTTTTTTTTTTAAGGTGCAGAAAAAATAGCCTCGGGTGTTTCCTTATTTGCTTTATTCCTTTTACTTTAATATTTTTTTGTCTCCTGAAAAAGCTAAAATTACTTTTTTTTATAATAGTATATATGCAAAATATTCTCTATTATTTTTCCTGTGAAATGGCAACCCCCCCTCTGCAACTGGTTGCAGATCTTGACCACCCCCCCCCCCCTGCTCTACCTGTGCACCTCCCTATTAACATCAATAGGTGGGAGTCGCCAATGGCATCAGCTGCCACCAAAGTCTATATTTAAAGAAAATTGTTTCACTAGGAATTTGAAATGATTTCCATAATTAATATCACAGAAGGAGGAAGAAGATGTTTTCCCCAGGGTGTGATGGACTCTTCTAGGAATTGATTATACAACTTAATTACATAGCATTGGATTATTAAACCCTCTTGATTTTTTTCTTTTTTTCTCCACTATTTTCAATTAAATTTGTTTTTTTGTTTTTTTGTTTTTTAAATTAGTTTTTTTGTTTGCCTACTTGAATAATTAAACATTTTTACACTTCACAAACAATAAATGTTGCTTGTCTTTCAAGGATTAAATTGTCATGATTTTTTTCTAATTTACTCTATTTACATTCTTTTTTTTTTTTTTCGCTAAATAAGTAGTTAAACGTGTTTTGTACTTCACAAAGGGTGCAGTTATGATTTACATAACTATGACAGAAGGAGGAAGAAGATTTTTTTTGCCAGGGTGTGATGGACTCTTCTTAATTATACAATATAATTACATAGCATTGGTATTTCAATTGTTTTAGGTCACAGCCTGACCCATTCCCTGCGAGAAAGTCCCTTGTTTACTTCCTTGTTCTATGTTTAGTAAATATACAAATCATTCTCCCTGATTGTGTTGCAATTTCATTATTGATGATTTTCTTCTATGTTGCTTTTACACGATTATTAAATATATATATATATATATATATATATATATATATATATATATATATATATATGTAATATCTAAATAATAATATTATTATTATTAGTTTAAATATTTCTTTATTCATACATTTTTAAGGTACTATAAAATTAAAGTATCTGACAGTTTCTCGGAATTCCTTATACGGTAACTTGGTACATAGTCATAGTAGGGATGTATCAACTGCATATACAATAGATGGTATAAATGGGGGGAAAGAGGGATGTTTCAAATGTGTAAATGGAAGTGTTGTGAAGGAAGATCTAGAAAGAACGGGGATATTTAGAAATATGAGAGGGATCCTGGTAATGCAACAGCCATTATTATTATTATTATTTGTATTATTACTAATAATAATAATAATCAAAAATAAATTTAAAGTGAAGTTATATAGCTGATATAAGGAAAAAAAAGTACAATTAAAATAATTTACACATTAATTTAGTGATTTTTTTTTTTGTTTTTGTTTTTTTGCAATATTACTATAGTTAAAAAAAAAATCTGAATTGTTTTCAAATATTTCTTAAACATATTTTCATAGGTAAACTAGATTGGTAAAACAATGTTTGTTTATTTATTGTTTTAAAGTATGCTTTCAATGTAATATCCTTACTTATCTATCTTTATTTTTATTTTATTTTTTAAATGTTTTTGTTAATTTTTTTTTTATTAAACTATGCTTTCAATGTAATATCCCTAGTTATCTATCTTTATTTATCTTTAACTATTTTTATTTTTATTTGAAAAATGTTTTTGTTTATTTTTTTTAATTAAACTATGCTTTCAATGTAATAGCCTTAGTTATCTATCTTTATTTATCTTTCTTTTTTTTTCTAAAAATATTTTTGTTTAATTTTTGTTTAGATTTGCTTTCAATGTAATATCCTTAGTTATCTATCTTTATTTATCTTTCTTTTTTTTTTCTAAACCTATTTTTGTTTAATTTTTGTTCATATATGCTTTCAATGTAATATCCTTAGTTATATATCTTTATTTATCTTTCATTTAAAAAAAAAATATGTTTTTGTTTTATTTTTTTTCAGATATGCTTTCAATGTAATATCCTTAGTTATATATCTTTATTTATCTTTCATTTAAAAAAAAAAAATGTTTTTGTTTTATTTTTGTTCAGATATGCTTTCAATGTAATATCCTTAGTTATATATCTTTATTTATTTTTCATTTTTTTTTTCTAAAAAAAAAAATGTTTCATTTTTGTTCAGATATGCTTTCAATGTCATATCCTTAAAACAGGGGGTTCACCCTAAAAAAAAATTCTAACATTACATTGAGCTAAGTTGTGCTAATGAAATTATGCTGACCTTTTTTATTTTCTTCCCGTACATTTTATCTACCGCGGTTTCCAGGGTAGGTAATCGTGCGGGACTGGGCGTTCCTATTCACATGCCAATTGATTGACACGCTTCCCACCGGCGCATACAGCGCGTCACGACTTGCCGAAAGAAGCTGAAAGTCGGGTCGGCTCTATACGGCGCCTGCGCACGGACGTTCGGCTTCTTTCGGCAACTTGTGACGCGTTGTATGCGCCGGTGGGAAGCATGTCAATCAATTGGCATGGGAATAGGAATGCCCAGTCCCGCACGATTACCTTCCCGGAAGCCGCGGTGACACTATAGAAAAAACGCTATTGAAACAGGAAAAAGATAAAAAAGGTCAGCATAATTTCATTATTACAACTCGGCTCAATGTAATGTTAGAAATTGTTGTTAGATGAACCCCCGCTTTAATATCTATCTTTATTTATCTTTAATATTTTAGATTTTTTTTTTTAAAACTATGCTTTTATTGTAATATCCTTAGTTATCTATCTTTATTTATCTTAAAAAAAAATCTAAAAACTTAAACTATGCTATTATTGTAATATTCTTTAATTATTTATCTTTATTTATTTTTTCTACAAAATGTTTAATTTTGTTTGAAATATGCTTTCAATGTAATATCCTTAGTTATCTCTCTTTATTTATCTTGATTTTTTTTTTCTCTTTAAGTATCTATCTGTCTATCTTTTAATTGTTTCTTACATTCTGTATTCAAATACCTAAGCTAAGAAAGAAAAAACACAAATACTTTCAGTATTTTTTTGTTTTGTTTCCTGGATAGTCACCTGCAGTCCTCTAATGACCGGTGTTGGGTTACCAGGGGGGGACTTTCCACTTTAAAGCCAATGGCTTTGACCTTAGGAGTTGACATCTGAAAGCCCGGCAGGGCCAACCACTCCAAGGCGTTGTGAAGAATTTATGCAAATAATAAAGTATCAATTGTGACCAAACAGGTTATAAAGATGTTATAACAATTGCGTTTTTGTACATTCCGGTGTGCAGAATTTGTCCTAAATGTAAATTTCCAGTGTGGGAATGACTCTCTGCTTTGCCCAGAAGTCTGCACTAGGATATACATTTAGGCACACCCTGCAATGGGGAGCGTTTCATTTATTGTGAAATATTTCCCCCTGGGTTAAATACTTCTAAGAGGATGCAGATTTTCTTAGTAGAACACTGGGAGTGCACCAGGTGATTATAATGAACCAGACCCCCACCATTTAGAATCAGTCTGCACAGGACATTGTGAAACAAACAGCTATTTCTTCAAATACCTAAGCTAAGAGAACAGGAAAAACAGAAATATTTTCAGTACATTTTTTTGTTTCCGCAACAGAACTAGGCAACTGCAGTCCTCTAATGACCCGTGTTGTTGGGTTACCAGCGGGGACTTTCCACTTTGACCTTAGGAGCTGACATCAGCAAGCTCGGCAGAGCCACTCACTTCAAAGCTTTATGCAAAATGTATGCAAATAATAAAGGATCTATTGTGACCAAAAAGGTTATAAAGATATTATAACAATAAAGTATCTGACAGTTTCTCAGAATTCCTTATACGGTAACTTGCTACATAGTCATAGTAGGGATGTATCAACTGCATATACACTAGAGGATATAAATGAGGGGAAAGAGAGATGAGATAGATAGATAGATAGATAGATAGATAGATAGATAGATAGATAGATAGATAGATAGATAGATAGATAGATAGATAGATAGATAGATAGATAGATTGATTGATAGATAGATAAAGATAGATAGAGATAGATAGATATAGAGATAGATAGATAGAGATAGATAGATATGGATAGATATAGATAGAGATAGATAGAGCTATAGATATAGATAGATATATAGATAGATATAGATAGATAGATAGATAGATAGATAGATAGATAGATAGATAGATAGATAGATAGATAGATAGATAGATAGATAGATAGATAGATATAGATAGATAGATAGATAGATAGATAGATAGATAGATAGATAGATAGATAGATAGATAGATAGATAGATAGATAGATAGATAGATAGATAGATAGATAGATAGATAGATAAAGATAGATAGAGATAGATATAGAGATAGATAGATAGAGATAGATAGATATAGATAGATATAGATAGATATAGATAGAGATAGATAGAGCTATAGATATAGATAGATATATAGATAGATATAGATAGATAGATAGATAGATAGATAGATAGATAGATAGA
>CM056058.1:5699510-5957010 GCA_029574335.1 Rana kukunoris
ATGGCGCCATCATCATGGTCCATCAGACTCTCTCATCGGTTTAACAGATCATGTGTACGCGGAATACATATTGGCATTAATTTATGAAGAAATTAGATGTTTTTTTCGTATTTGGTATACCAGAAAGTAAAAAATATTGTTTTTGTCGCTGTTTTTTTTTTTTTTTATATATATATAACACAAAAAATAAAAATGCTGAGGTGATCAAATAGCACCAAAAGAAAGCTCTATTTGTTGGGGGGAAAAGATTTAAATTAAAGTGTTTTTTTTTTTTGTATATATATTTTTATTGAGAGAATCAAACAGTACAATATAAAAGTAAATGAACACTTTAAAGAAGCATCGTCACGGAACAGTAGATTGGAAAGTACAAAAAAATGATGCATTATAGAGAACACAAGTGTTTAATTTTTTTTTTTTTTTAAAGATAATAAAAAAAAAGAAAGGAGATCTGGGGAACTACAGAAAAGAGAGAAGTGGAAAAGAAGTAGGGATAAAAAGACAAGAGGACAGAAAAAAGATGCAGTAAATTAAAATGTTATTTGAGTAGAGTGTCACGCAATCGCGCAATTGTCACTTAGAAAAAACGCAGTGCCGTATCGCAAAAAAAAAAATCGCCTGGCCAGGAAGGGGGGTAAATCTTCCGGAGGTGAAGTGACTAATACTGCTCGAACATAGGCGCTGCTTTTGCGTTTAGTTTGCTTTTTGTCCTTTTATGATACAAAGAAAATAATATTGTTTCTTTTTTGTGTTGCAGAATAAAAATACAAAGAAACAAATGTATTCATCACAATTGTGACACAAATAATGGAAACATTTTTGGTGATTCAAAAGCCCCAGAGCTGAATTGTGAAGATTTCTGGATCTCTGCCGGGTGATCAGCTGATAGACCTGAAGGTGTTCGGAGAAGTTTCAAAATAAAAGTACATCTGTACCATTCTTCTTAGCATTTTATTCTAAGTTCTTGTCATTTCTCTGCTCTAAATATTTTCTTACCTGACCACATTTCTAAAACACGTGAAAGGACAAAAAGGTATTGAGGAAATTATTAGTCCGCTTGAACCCTCTGGAGTTTTTGTTGTTTAGCAGCCGGACGCCGGAACGTACCAGATTTTTTCCCCCCTGACTACAGGAGAGTCAGGACGCTCTCTCTATGTTGCAGATAGAGAAAGGAGCTGTGTGTTAGTGGGCGTCCTGACACTCCTACTCACCCCCTCAAGAGGCTTTCTCCACACCAGGGGGAAAGCCTCGCATTACGGTGTGGAGATACAGACAGAAGAACAGGAAGTGAGGATTTCTCAGGAGTAATAAGGACATTTAACCGCTTAAAGCGGAGTTCCACTCAAAAATTGAACTTCCGCTTAACACACTCCTCACCCCCTTACTAATCACATTTGGAATGTCATTTTTTTGGGGGGGGGAGTGGGGGCTTCAGGAGGAGTGGGACTTCCTGTCCCACTTCTTCCTTCTGCCGAGGGGCTGGTTGTTCAGCCCCTCCCTGTAGGCGATCGCCTAGGACACGTCACAGGTCCTAGGCGATCGCCTGTCCAATCGGGCGGCGCCGCGACATTCGCACATGCGCAGTGGCGCTCGCGCATGCGCAATGGGTGCCTGGCCGTCAAGCCGAAAGCTGTCACGGCCGGGTGCCCCCACTTACAATGAAGACGCCGGCCGGGATGGGGGGGGGAGGAGCGGAGCCCCGACTGGCGCGTCGCTGGAACCGTGGAGCAGGTATGTGTATGTTTATTAAAAGCCAGCAGCTACACTTTTTGTAGCTGCTGACTTTTAATAAACATAAAAATGGACTGGAACACCCCTTTAAGGACCGCCCAATGCTGATATACGTCGGCAGAATGGCACTTCTGGGCACAATCACATACCGGTAAGTGATTGGTTAACACCCAGCTGTGGGTCGCGGGCGCGCGCCGCTACCCGGTCCGAAGCTCCGTGACCGCAGGACTCGCCGCTGGAGTCCCGCGATCGGTCCTCCGGAGCTGAAGAACAGGGAGAGCTGTGTGTAAACACACCTTCCCCGTTCTTCACTGTGGCGGCGTCATCGATCGTGTGTTCCCTTATATAGGGAAAAACAATCGATGACATCACACCTACAGCCACACACCCCTACAGTTAGAAACACAGATGAGGTCACACATAACCCCTTCAGCGCCCCCTTGTGGTTGACTCCCAAACTGCACTGTAATTTTCACAGTAATCAGTGCATTTTAAAGCGGATCTCCACCCTAAAGTGAAGTTCCGCTGATCGGAAACCCTCCCCCACTCCGGTGTCACATTTGACACCTTTCGGGGGGGAGGGGGGTGCAGATACCTGTCTAAAGACAGGTATTTGCACCCACTTCCGGCCCGCAGTCTCGGGCAAAAGATCGGCGGGCGCAGCGCGAATCACGCATGCGCCGTAGGGAACCGGGCAGTGAAGCCAGAGCGCTTCACTTCCTGGTTCCCTCACCGTGGATGGAGGGGGGAGCAGCAGGGTGACGGGCGATCGCTCGTCCTGTGCTGCGGACGCCGCTGGACTCCAGGACAGGTAAGTGTCCTAATATTAAAAGTCAGCAGCTGCAGTATTTTAATAATTTTTTTTAAGGGGCCATCCGCTTTAAATGCATTTTTTGCTGTGAAAATGACAATGGTCCCAAAAATGTGTCAAAATTGTCCGATGTGTCGCCGCCATTAGTAGTAAAAAAATGTTTTTATAAAAATGCAATAAAACTTTCCCCTATTTTGTAAACGCAATATGCAAACCAACTGATAAACGCTTTTTTTTATATATATATTTTTGGGGGATATTTATTATAGCAAAAAGTTAAAAAAAATTTTTTTTTTTTTTCAAAATTGTCGCTTCATTTTTGTTTATAGCGCACAAAATAAAAACCGCAGGGGTGATCAAATACCACCAAAATAAAGCTCTATTTGTGGGGAATAAAGGACCCCAATTTTGTTTTGGAGCCACGTCGCACGACCGCGCAATTGTCAGTAAAAGCGACGCAGTGCCGAATAGCAAAAACTGACCGGGTCCTTTAGCTACCTAAAGGTCCGGGTCTTAAGTAGTTAAAGGGTTAAAGGTAAAAAAAAAACCCTAATACCCTTTCCCTTAGTGCAGTCCTCCTTCACTTACCTCATCCTTCCATTTTGCTTTTAAATGTCCTTATTTCTTCTGAGAAATCCTCACTTCCTGTTCCTCTGTCTGTAACTCCACACAGTAATGCAAGGCTTTCTCCCTGGTGTGGAGTGTCGTGCTCGCCCCCTCCCTTGGACTACAGGAGAGTCAGGACGCCCATTAACACAAGCTCCTTTCTCTATCTGCAACGTAGAGAGCATCCTGACTCTCCTGTAGTCCAAGGGAAGGGGGCGAGCACGACACTCCACACCAGGGAGAAAGCCTCGCATTACTGTGTGGAGTTACAGACAGAAGAACAGGAAGTGAGGATTTCTCAGAAGAAATAAGGACATTTAAAAGCAAAATGGAAGGATGAGGTAAGTGAAGGAGGACTGCACTAAGGGAAAGGAAGAGATTTAGGGGGGAAACAATTCCTTTACAACCCCTTTAATTACCATATGACTTGTGTAGCATTTGTATACGCTATATTATATTTTTTTATTTACTTTTCTTTCCTATGAAAGTGGGGTTACCCTTATCCTGTCTGGACATCATATGATGTCCAGCAGGATAACTGCCGCTGCGCGCCCGTGTGGGCGCGCATCGCGGTGATCGGTGATGAGGTGGCACTGATGATGGGCACTGATAGGCGACACTTATAGGTGGCACAGTCTGACACACCACTACACCCATCTCAGTAAAGAGGCCCTTTACCACGTGATCAGCCGTGTCCAATCAGGGCTGATCACGATGTAAACAGGAAGAATCGGCTTTTCCCCACTCGCGTCCGAGAGACGCGAGTAGAGGAGAGCCAATCAGTGTCTGTCCGGACCGGGGGGGTCTGTGCTGATTATTTATCAGCGCAGCCCCCACGTGGATGCCCACACTGGACCACTAGGTTAGCCCCCAGCATGTGGATGGCCAGGTATGTACCCCATGGCCATCCACATATAAAAAAAATATGCCCAATACATGCCAATCAGTCCCCACAAATGGTCACTGACTGGCAGCATTATGGATCAGTACAGACAAGCGATGCCCAGCAATGCCACCCATCAGTGTCATCAGTGCCACCCATCCGTGTCCATCAGTGCCACCTCTCAGTGCCCACCCATGCCCATCAGTGCCCACCTATCAGTGACCATCAGTGCCCATCCGTGCCACCTCTCAGTGCAACCCATAAGTACCCATCAGTGCCAAACATAAGTACCCATCTGTGCCACCTATGAGTGCCCATCAATGCCACCTATGAGTGCCCATCAGTGCTGCATACCAGTGCCACCTATCAGTGCCGCCTATCAGTGCCCATCAGTGCCGCCTATCAGTGCCCATCATCAGTGTCCACCAGTGCCACCTCATCAGTGCTCGTCGGTGCCGCCTTATCAGTGCCCGTCAGTGCAGCCATATCAGTGCCCATTATTGAAGAAGAAAATGTACTTATTTACAAAAAAAATTACAGAAACAAAGAAAAACTTGTAATCTGTCTCTCAGATGATGAAAGCAGGATTCTTGCTGAATGACTGCTGTAAGAAAATGAATTACAGGATAAGGAACACGGACACCGTATTGTATTTAGTTGAAGTTTATTAACAGATCACAGAATTGCACTGTGATAACGAGAGCACAATTTACAAAGCGCGTATAGTTTTCCAATTAAATATACAATAAAAAAAAAAAACATAAAGAAAGTTCATTTTTATTTTTTATTTACACATTAACCCCTTCCTGCCAACCTCACACACATATATGCGGCTTTTTTTTCGTGGGGCCGCATATATGTGTATATCTCCCACAGAGAGCGCGTTCCGGTCACCTGATCGCTGTGATAGCCTCTGATTGGCAGAGGTGAGGTGTGAGCCCGCCCCTGTGTTTACTTTCTCTTCTGAAGAGGAAAATGTAGTCAAATCAAAGTGTGTAAAAAAAAATCAAAAAGAAAAATTTAATAACAATTAAAAATAAAGAATAAAAAATAAAGAAAAAAATAACAAGATCAAGGTTTGTCAGGGTGAAAGATCACTGTCAGCATATTTTGGGTAGAATAAAAAAACTAATTTAAATGAGTATCTGTAATGTAATTAAACAAAGTGTGTAAAAAAAAAGAAAAGAAAAATCAAATAACAATTAAAAATAAAGAATAAAAAGTAAAGAAAAAATAACAAGATCAAGGTTTGTCAGGGTCAAAGGTCACT
Source organism: Rana kukunoris (assembly GCA_029574335.1). Taxonomy (NCBI): domain Eukaryota; kingdom Metazoa; phylum Chordata; class Amphibia; order Anura; family Ranidae; genus Rana; species Rana kukunoris. The sequence continues at coordinate 5,704,812 of CM056058.1, forward strand.
GTCAGCATATTGTGGGTAGAATAAAAAAATAAATACATGAGTATCTGTAATGTAATCAAACCAAAGTGTGTAAAAAAAATAAAAAATAAATAAAAAAGAAAGATCAAATACCAATTTAAAAATAAAGAATAAAAAATAAAAAAATAAAAATAACAAGATCAAGGTTTGTCTCAGTCAAAGGTGACTGTCAGCATATTTTGTGTAGGATTATAAAATAAATGAGTATCTGTAATGTAATCAATGTAATAAAACTCATGTGTGTAAAAAAAAAGTCAAAAAGAAAAATCAAATAACAATTAAAAATAAAGAATAAAGAAAGAAATAACAAGATCAAGGATTGTCAAAGGTCACTGTCAGCATATTTTGGGTAGATTTAAAAAAAGAAAAAAATGTTTTAATGAGTATCTGTAATGTAATCAAACCAAAGTGTGTAAAAAAAATCAAAAAGAAAAATGTAATAACAATAAAAAATAAAGAACAAAAGGTAAGCAAAAAATAACAAGATCAAGGTTTGTCAGGGTCAAAAGTCACTGTCAGCATATTTTGGGTAGAATAAAAAAATAAATACATGAGTATCTGTAATGTAATCAAACCAAAGTGTGTAAAAAAAAAGAAAAAAGAAAAATCAAATAACAATTAAAAAATAAAGAATCAAAAATAAAGAAAGAAAAATAACAAGATCAAGGTTTGTAAGGGTCAGAGGTCACTGTCAGCATATTTTGGGTACAATTGAAAAAAAAATCAAAAATAAATGAGTATCTGTAATATAATCAAACTAACGTGTGTAAAAAAAATCAAAAAGAAAAATCAAATAACAATTAAAAAAAAAGAAAAAAATGACAAGCTCAAAGTTTGTCAGGGTCAAAGGTCACTGTCAGCATATTTTGGGTAGGTTAAAAAAATCTAAAATAAATTTGTATCTGTAATATAATCAAATGTGTGTAACAAAAAAAACAAATAACAGTTAAAAATCAAGAATAAAAAATCAAGAAAAATTATAATAAAAAGATCAAGGTTTGTTGGAGTCAGAAGTCACTGTCAGCATAATTTGGGTAAAATTAAAAAAAGAAAAAAAATATAAATGAGAATCTGTAATGTAATCAAACCAAAGTGTGTAAAAAAAAAAAAAATCAAAAAGAAAAATCAAATAACGTTAAGAAATAAAGAATACAAAATAAAGAAAAAATATAACAAGATTAAGGTTTGTCAGGTCAAAGGTCACTGTCAGCATATTTTGGGTGGAATAAAAAAAAAATATATATATATATATAAAAAAAAAAAAAAAAAATTAAATGAGTATCTGTGTCGGTGTGTTTTAGGTAGGATAAAAAAAAATGCAAAATATGCACCATTGTTTCTGGGCTGTACCACGGGTACAAACAACTAACACACACATATGTGGTATATGTGGTAGCACTTGCACATCAAAGAGAGTTTCCTCATAGAAGTCAATGGAAACTAAAATAATTTCTTCCGCATTGACTTCTATGGTATGAAATACTGTATGCTGCCAGAGGTGGGGGGCACCGGAGAGCCTCGGAAATACTCAGAACGGCTCAGGAACAGAGTATTGAGTGTTTCCGAGTTTTTCTGTGTATTTTCGAACAGCTCCGGCACCCCACCTCAGGCCTTCCCTATTCTACCCAAATCTACAAAAGGAAAAACCTCCTCTAGTCAGAGCTCAAACGCATGCTACCGATCACTCACTGTGTTCACTCAAAAAGGGAAGGTGCCAGTAAATCACATATTTACCGGCCCCTTCCCCACTCATTCTAAAATATCCCCCTCTGTGTGCCCGCAGCAGCTGGTGGGAGAGGAGAGGAGGGAAGCTAGAAGCACTGTGGGAGGAAAGGGGGTGCCCAGGGCAGTAGAGGGAATCTGTGCTGTACAGGGTGATTAGGGTGTGCCTGGGCACACCTGGAACACCCTGTGCGCACACGCCTATGATTGACATAGAAATCTTCATAATGTTTGTAAATTTACATTTGGAGTTCCCCGGATGGAGCTCGTCCCCCTGGTGTAGATCTCTGCACAGTTAGCCATAGTAATAGGAGGGGTAGTTGTAGTCGTAGTAGTAGGAGTAGGAGTAGGAGCGGTACAAGGAGTAGTACACAGACGGCACGATAATAATCAAGGCAATTCCCAGCAACATGGCGGCCAAGTTGAAGCCGAGAGCGACGCGGGATTTCCTCTGCGCCGATTCCCAGTCCTGGTACTTCTTAGCGGAACGTGTCTGCAAAACAGAATGAGATCTTTCAATACCGAGCCGCAATGTTATAAATATTCTGATACATTTAGCCGCTGGGCGACCGCTGCGCGACTATTTACGTCAGCAGAATGGCACGGCTACGCATATGGACGTACCCGTATGTCCCCTTTAAGATGCGGCATTGCAGGTGCGCGTCGGCCGCGAGCTCTGTGAGTGTGACCGCGGGGTCCCCCAACATTCTGACCCCTCTACACCCCAGATATCCTCCAGCACTTTGACCCCTCTACACCCCAGATATCCTCCCAGCACTCTGACCCCTCTACACCCCAGATATCCCCCCAGCACTCTGACCCCTCTACACCCCAGATATTTCCCCAGCACTCTGACCCCTCTACACCCCAGATATCCCCCCAGCACTCGGACCCCTCTACACCCCAGATATCCCCCCAGCACTCTGACCCCTCTACATCCCAGATATCCCCCCAGCACTCTGACCCCTCTACATCCCAGATATCCCCCCAGCACTCTGACCCCTCTACACCCCAGATATCCTCCCAGCACTCTGACTCCCTCTACACCCCAGATATCCTCCCAGCACTCTGACCCCTCTACACCCCAGATATCCCCCCAGCACTCTGACCCCTCTACACCCCAGATATCCCCCCAGCACTCTGACCCCTCTACGCCCCAGATATCCCCCCAGCACTCTGACCCCTCTACACCCCAGATATCCTCCCAGCACTCTGACTCCCTCTACACCCCAGATATCCTCCCAGCACTCTGACCCCTCTACACCCCAGATATCCCCCCAGCACTCTGACCCCTCTACATCCCAGATATCCCCCCAGCACTCTGACCCCCTCTACACCCCAGATATCCCCCCAGCACTCTGACCCCTCTACATCCCATACATCCCCCAGCACTCTGACCCCTCTACACCCCAGATATCCCCCCAGCACTCTGACCCCTCTACACCCCAGATATCCCCCAGGAACTCTGACCCCTCTACACCCCAGATATCCCCCCAGCACTCGGACCCCTCTACACCCCAGATATCCCCCCAGCACTCTGACCCCTCTACATCCCATACATCCCCCAGCACTCTGACCCCTCTACACCCCAGATATCCCCCCAACACTCTGACCCCTCTACACCCCAGATATCCCCCCAGCACTCTGACCCCTCTACGCCCCAGATATCCCCCCAGCACTCTGACCCCTCTACACCCCAGATATCCCCCAGGAACTCTGACCCCTCTACACCCCAGATATCCCCCCAACACTCTGACCCCTCTTCACCCCAGATATCCCCCCAGCACTCTGACCCCTCTACATCCCAGATATCCCCCCAGCACTCTGACCCCCTCTACACCCCAGATATCCCCCAACACTCTGACCCCTCTACACCCCAGATATCCCCCCAGCACTCTGACCCCTCTACACCCCAGATATCCCCCCAGCACTCTGACCCCTCTACATCCCATACATCCCCCAGCACTCTGACCCCTCTACACCCCAGATATCCCCCCAGCACTCTGACCCCTCTACATCCCAGATATCCCCCCAGCATTCTGACCCCTCTACATCCCAGATATCCCCCAGCACTCTGACCCCCTCTACACCCCAGATATCCCCCCAGCACTCTGACCCCTCTACGCCCCAGATATCCCCCCAGCACTCTGACCCCTCTACACCCCAGATATCCTCCCAGCACTCTGACTCCCTCTACACCCCAGATATCCTCCCAGCACTCTGACCCCTCTACACCCCAGATATCCCCCCAGCACTCTGACCCCTCTACACCCCAGATATCCCCCCAGCACTCTGACCCCTCTACATCCCAGACATCCCCCCAGCACTCTGACCCCTCTACATCCCAGATATCCCCCCAGCACTCTGACCCCCTCTACACCCCAGATATCCCCCAACACTCTGACCCCTCTACACCCCAGATATCCCTCCAGCACTCTGACCCCTCTACGCCCCAGATATCCCCCCAGCACTCTGACCCCTCTACACCCCAGATATCCCCCCATCACTCTGACCCCTCTACTCCCCAGATATCCCCCCAGCACTCTGACCCCTCTACATCCCAGATATCCCCCCAGCACTCTGACCCCCTCTACACCCCAGATATCCTCCCAGCACTCTGACCCCTCTACACCCCAGATATCCCCCAGCACTCTGACCCCTCTACATCCCATACATCCCCCAGCACTCTGACCCCCTTCACCCCAGATATCCTCCCAGCACTCTGACCCCTCTACACCCCAGATATCCCCCCAGCACTCTGAACCCTCTACACCCCAGATATCCCCCCAGCACTCTGACCCCTCTACATCCCAGACATCCCTCCAGCACTCTGACCCCTCTACATCCCAGATATCCCCCCAGCACTCTGACCCCCTCTACACCCCAGATATCCTCCCAACACTCTGACCCCTCTACACCCCAGATATCCCTCCAGCACTCTGACCCCTCTACGCCCCAGATATCCCCCCATCACTCTGACCCCTCTACACCCCAGATATTCCCCCAGCACACTGACCCCTCTACTCCCCAGATATCCCCCCAGCACTCTGACCCCTCTACACCCCAGATATCCCCCCCAGCACTGTGACCGCTCTACACCCAGATATCCCCCCAGAACTCTGACCCCTCTACACCCCAGATATCCCCCCATCACTCTGACCCCTCTACACCCCAGATATCCCCAGATAAGTAGACACAACCTGGTCCTGTTGGCATTGATGCCATGGCTCTGGCTCTCCACTGCCACCAGAACCACCAGTGGAAATCTAGATCACGAGCAAAGAGGATGCTATAGCACTCATGTTAATAAACCCTGAAGGACGTTCAAGGTCAACCGCACCCAAGTCCACCCAACATTTCTTACCTGAAGGCTGAAGACAAGCGCCACTATCCCGAAACATAAACAACAACATAAAAGGTTAATGATGGACCACGGCAAATAGTCCCGGCATTGGGGTGTTGGAGTAGAGAACACGGTAGTTTGTGTGGTCACCACCGTCGGTTGGACAGTGTTAACCATCATTGTGCCTGGAACTGGAAAGTTCTGAGGGTACTGCTGTGCTGGCACCATTCCCGGATACATGGCAGATTGGGGCGAAGGAAAGGCCATGGGTGGAGGAAAGACCGTTCCCGGCGCCGTTGGTTCGGAGATCTGCGGCGCTAAGAATCCTGGGTTATACATTGGAGGAGGCTTCTGATGGCTATTGTTGGGTTGGGGAAAAGGAAGGCGCACGTCTTGCGGATGCGTCCATCCTGGAGAAGGGGTCACCGTAGGCTTAGAGAATGTTCCTCCACTGGCGTTGTTGATGTGGTGTGGCGGAAGATTGGCCATCCCTCCTGGTTGCAGATCTGGAAGTACTTTGGCATATTCCGGTGGAGGTGGGTAGGATGTTCCCTGTGTGGTGTCCATCTCCGGAAGGGCCTGGTCGTAGCCTGATGTGGCGTTGTCGTAGCATGGTGTGGGGTTGTCCCGATGACCAAAGTCTAGAGCTTCGTACAAATTTCCCTCAATGGACATGGCGGCCCTTTGAATATTTTTGTGTTCGGTGAATTTGCTGGGAACTCTTCTGCAGCTCCTTCTCCTCGGCTTTGCAACCAGTCGTGTGACTTTTTCTTTAGGAGTAGTCCAGTTTTCTTTACAATAAATTTCCCCAAATATAGAAACTAGGCGGAACCGGCCACCTGAAACCTTTTTTTTTTTGTCTTCACTTTTTTTTCAGTAAAGAATGTATTCCTCATTCACGGCAAAAAATGTTGATGAACAGGAAGGAGATTTTTCTTTTTTATATATACTTCTTAAAATGTTGTGTTGCACAATAAAAATGGCGCTCAAGTATCTCGGAGAAGTACAAGTTGGCATTGAGACCACAGATGCAGTGTCTGCTCCTCGGGGGCCTTAGGAGTAGTTCCTTAACCTGCCCTTCCACATATCATTAGTGCAACATTTGATAGACGTCCCCTGGGGGCGGGACCCGGGCCCCCAAACACTTCTTATGACAATAACTTGCATATTAGCCTTTAACCACTTCCATACCGGGCACTTACCCCCCTAACTGCCCAGGCCAATTTTCAGCTTTCAGCGCTGTCGCATTTTGAATGACAATTTGTCGTGCTACACTGTACCCAAACAATTTTTTTAATAATTTTGTTCCCACAAATAGAGCTTTCTTTTGGTGGTATTTGATCACCTCTGCAATTTTAATTTTTTGCGCAACAACTAAAAAAAGAACGAAAATTTGGATTTTTTTTTTATTTTTTTATTTTTTTCTGGTTTTTTTTTGTGTAAATAAGTACATTTTCTTCTTCAATTACGGGCATGGATATGGCGGGACTGATGGGCACCAATGAGGTGGCACTGATGGGCACTGTTAAGGCGGCACTTATAGGCAGCTCTGATGGGCACTGATAGGTGGCACTGGAATGCGGCACTGATGGGCACTCATAGGCGGAACTGATGGGCACTCATGGGCGGCACTGGGCACTCATAGGCGGCACATATGGGCACTCATAGGCAGCACTGATGGGCACTCAGGGGCAGCACTTATGGGTGGCACTGATGGGTACTTATGGGTGGCACATATGGGCACTGATAGGTGGGCACTGGGCATGGATGGGCACTGAGAGGTGGCACAGATGGACACTGAGGGGTGGCACTGATGGACACTGAGGGGTGGCACTGATGGCATTGCTGGGCATCACTTGTTTATTTACTAATTTGTGCCAGTCAGTGCCCATGTTTCCAGTCAGTGCCCATTTGTGGGCACTGATTGGCATCTATTGGGCTAATTTTTTTTGCCCCCTTCCCTGGAGGTCCTGGCAGCTTACCTGGAGGTCCAGTGTGGGTATCCGAGGGGGGGCTGTGCTTATAAACAATCAGCGCGAACCCCCCCCCTCAGGAGAGCGGCCGATCGGCTCTCCTCTACTCGCATCTATCAGACGCGAGTGAGGAAGAGCCGATCAACGACTCTTCCTGTTTACATCTTGATCAGCCGTGATTAGATACGGCTGATCACATGGTAAAGAGCCCCCACGAGATCGGAGATGCAGGGTGTCAGACTGACACCCCGGAACACCGATCGCTGCGCTGCGCGCCCCCACGCCCTTTTGATTTCTCCCATAGACTGTCCCGCAGTTTTCAAATTTGCCGCATACACCCCAAATTGTTCGCTGTTGGGCAAACCGCTGAACACCCGATGTTTCGAGACGGTTAGACAGGATAATTCGGTTGGTTGCAGGCTGGTCGGAAAGCTGAGCTAGGAATTTCTTTGGATTTCTTTCGTATGCGTTGCCCTTCCATGTGATTCTTGCTGCAGAGGCCGGTTATAGGTGGGCGCAGTGGCCATTTGTTTGTACTTGGTAATCTGTCTCTCAGATAGTGAAAGCAGCATTTTTGCTGAATGGCTGCTGTAAGAAAATGAATTACAGAATAAGACACACGGACACCGTATTGTGTTCAGTCGAAGTTTATTAACAGACCACAGAATCGCACTGTGATAACGAGAGCACAATTTACAAAGCACGTATAGTTTTCCAATTAAATATACAATAAAAAAAAAAACATAAAGAAAGTTTATTTTTGTTTAGAATTAATATTAGAATTAAAAAAATATATATTTTTAATAAATATCTGTAATGTAATCAAACCTAAGCGTGTAAAAAAATAAATAAAAAATAAAAATAAAATAACAATAAAAAGAAAGAAAAGAAATAACAAGATCAAGGTTTGTCAGGGTCAAAGGTCACTGTCAACATATTTTGGGTAGAATAAAAAAAATTATGAGTATCTGTAATCAAACCAAAGTTTGTAAAAAAAAGAAAATCGAAAAGAAAAATCAAATAACAATTAAAAAATAAAGAATAAAACATAAAGAAAGAAAAATAACAAGATCAAGGTTTGTAAGGGTCAAAGGTCAGCATATTTTGGGTAGAATTAAAAAATATATTTTTTAATGAGTATCTGTAATGTAATCAAACCAAGGGGTGTAAAAAAAAATTAAAAAGAAAAATTAAATAACAATTAAAAATAAAGAAAATAAATAAAAAGATCAAGGTTTGTCAGGGTCAAAGGTCACTGTCAGCATATTTTGGGTAAAAAAAAATAATTACATGAGTATCTGTAATGTAATCAAACCAAAGTTTGTAAAAAAAAGAAAATCAAATAACAATTAAAAATAAAGAATAAAAAAGAAAGAAAAAAAACAAGATTAAGGTTTGTCAGGGTCAAAGGTCACTGTCAGCATATTTTGGGTAAAAAAAATAATTACATGAGTATCTGTAATGTAATCAAACCAAAGTTTGTAAAACAAATCTAAAAGAAATATCAAATAACAGTTAAAAATAAAGAATAAAGAAACACAGAAACAAATAAAGAAAAAAAAAACAAGATCAATGCTTGTCGGGGTCAACTGTCATTGTCAACATATTTTGGGTAAAAAAAAAAAAATTACATAAGTATCTGTAATTTAATTCAACCAAAGTTTGTAAAAAAAATCTAAAAGAAAAATCAAATAACAGTTAAAAATAAAGAATAAAGAAAAAAAGAAAGAAAAAAAAACCAAAATCAAGGTTTGTCGAGGTCAACTGTCATTGTCAGCATATTTTGGTTAAAATTATTATTATTTTTTTTAATGAGTGTCTTTAATGTAATAAAACCAAAGTGTGTAAAAAAAATCAAAAATCAAAATAAAATAACAATTAAAAATAAAGAAAAAATTGTTATTGAGATTGTGTATTGCTCCTTATTTTTGTACAACTGACAATGTATCCTGTGTAGCCCTTTTTCTTTTGGGTCACTTAATTGCTATGTACATGATCTTTGTGTTTGTTTTTTTGCTTTATTCACAATAAAAACTTTTCTGATTTAAAAAAAATAAATAAAGAAAAAAGAACAAGATCAAGGTTTGTCAGGGTCAAAGGTCACTGTCAGCATATGTTGGATAGATTAAAAAAACAACAATAAATGAGTATCTGTAATATAATCAAACGTGTGTAAAAAAATAAATCAAAAAGAAAAATTAAATAACAATTAAAAGAAATATAAGAAAATGAATTACAGAATAAGGAAGATGGACACCGTATTGTGTTCAGTCGAAGTTTATTAACAGACCACAGAATCGCACTGTGCTAACGAGAGCACAATTTACAAAGCATGTATAGTTTTCCAATTTAATATACAATACAAAAAACATAAAGAAAGTTTATTTTTATTTAGAATTAATATTAGAATTAAAAAAAAATTTTTTTTAATAAATACCTGTAATGTAATCAAACCAAAGCGTGTAAAAAAAAATCAAAAAGAAAAATTAAATAACAATTAAAAATAAAGAAAAAAATAACAAGATCAAGGTTTGTCAGGGTCAAACGTCACTGTGAGCATATTTTGGGTAAAAAAAAAAATATTACATGAGTATCTGTAATGTAATCAAACCAAAGTTTGTAAAAAAAAATCTAAAAGAAAAATCAAATAACAGTTAAAAAAAAAGAATAAAAAAACAAATAAAGAAAAAAAAACAAGATCAAGGCTTGTCGGGGTCAAACATCACTGTCAGCATATTTTGGGTAATTTATTTTTTATTTTTATTTTTAATGAGTGTCTGTTATGTAATCAAATCAAAGTGTGTCAATAAATTCTAAAAGAAAAATGAAATAACAATTAAAAATAAAGAAAAAAAATAACAAGATCAAGGTTTGTCAGAGTCAAACGTCACTGTGAGCATATTTTGGGTAAAAAAAAAATATTACATGAGTATCTGTAATGTAAATAAACCAAAGTTTGTAAAAAAAATCTAAAAGAAAAATCAAATAACAGTTAAAAAAAAAAGAATAAAAAAACAAGTAAAGAAAAAAAAAACAAGATCAAGGCTTGTTGGGGTCAAACATCACTGTCAGCATATTTTGGGTAATTTATTTTTTATTTTTAATGCGTGTCTGTTATGTAATCAAACCAAAGTGTGTCAATAAATTCAAAAAGAAAAATGAAATAACAATTAAAAATAAAGAAAAAAAATAACAAGATCAAGGTTTGTCAGAGTCAAACGTCACTGTGAGCATATTTTGGGTAATTTTTTTTATTTATTTTTTTATGAGTATCTGTAATGTGTTTTAACCAAAAGTGTGTAAAAAAATATATATATATATCAAAAATCTAAATCAAATAACAATAAAAAATCAAGAAAAAAATCAGAAGTCAGAGTCAGAGGTCACTGTCAGCATATTTTGGATAGAATAACAAAAAAAATTAATTGAGTATCTGTGTCGGTGTGTTTTAGGTAGGATTAAAAAAAAAAATGCAAAATATGCACCATTGTTTCTGGGCTGTACCACGGGTACAAAAAAACTAACATACACATATGTGGTATCACTGCAATCGTCAGGAGCAGGAGAATTCATTTTTGGTGGTTCTTCGGTGGTAAATTCGGATAATAGCATGAAATATACAGCTACTTTAATAAAAAAAAGTCTACTATTTCGGGACAGTTTTCCTCTGATAATAAAAAAATAATAAAAAAATCAGGAGATATCCATTGTCTTTTAGCACCAAAAATAAGCGCAATTTCTCCTGGGGAAAAAAAACGCGGTATAATCCACCACAAAATACAACGATATGTACAGTTTTACATATGCTGAGGCATTGACATTTGTTTTACCCTCAGACACGAGGGGGTTAAACAAGATTATTGACAAAGCCTGGCTTCCCCCCCCCCCCCCCCAATGGAGCTCGTCCCCCTGGCGTAGATCTGTGCGCAGTTAGCCATAGTAATAGGAAGGGTAGTAGACGTTGGAGGAGCGGTACAAGGAGAAGTACACAGACGGCACGATAATGATCAAGGCAATTCCCAGCAACATGGCGGCCAAGTTGAAGCCGAGAGCGACGCGGGATTTCCTCTGCGCCGATTCCCAGTCCTGGTACTTCTTAGCGGAACGTGTCTGTAAAACAGAACGAGATCTTTCAATGCCGAGCCGCAAATTTTATAAACATTTTGATGCATTTAAAGAGACCCTGTTAGTCTTAAAAGTAGGTGTAACCCTCAAAAACTTGCCTCAATCCAAAACACTGGGGCTGATTTACTAAAACAGGAGAGGGCATGGGAACCCTTGTTTAACCACTTGCCGACTGCCGCACAAACTTATACCTTGACAGAATGTGGTTGCACGCGTGCCGCCACGGGCACACGCGCGGCCGCCGGCACACGCACCGCCGCGCTTGCGACCCTGTCGCAAGCTCCTTGGCTCTGCCCACGGGACAAGGCTGCGCAAAGTAATGTATTTTTACGTTACTTTGAATCTCGTGCCATGCACGTGTGACCCGGTTGAGAGCTCTGTGGCTGTGCCCGTGGGACCCGATGTCCGCCAGTGTTCTGCGATCGGGTCACGGAGCTGAAGAACGAGGAGATGTCAGTGTGAACACAACATCTCCCCCGTTCTTCCTAGTGACACGTCACGGATCGTCTGTTCCCTCTCATCGGAAGCAGCGATCAGTGATGTGTCACTCGTAGCCACGCCCCCTAACAGTTAGAATCACTCCCTAGGACACACTTAACCCCTTCAGCGCCCCCTACAGGTTAACCCCTTCCCTGCCAGTGCCATTTACACAGTAAACAGTGCATTTTTATAGCACTGATCGCTGTATGAATGACAATTGTCCCAAAATAGCGTCAAAGGCATCCAATGTGTCCGCCATAATGTCGCAGTCACGATAAAAATTGCAGATCGCCACCATTACTATTAAAAAAATAATAAAAATGCCATAAAACTATCCCATATTTTGTAGACGCTCTAAATTTTGCGCAAACCAATTAAGGAACGCTTATTGCATTTTTTTTTTAACCAAAAATAGGTAGAAGAATACGTATCGGCCTAAACTGAGGGAAAAAAAAATATTTTTTGGGGGATATTTATTATAGCAAAAGGTAAAAAATATTTTTTTTTTCATAATTGTCGCTCTATTTTTGTTTATAGCGCAAAAATTAAAAACCGCTGAGGTGATCAAATACCACAAAAAAAGCTCTATTTGTGGGGAAAAAAAGGCAATTTTGTTTGGGAGCCACGTCGCACGACCGCGCAATTGTCAGTTAAAGGGACACAGCGCCGAATCGCAAAAAGTGCTCTGGTCTTTGGCCAGCCAAATGGTCCGGGGCTGAAGTGATTAAAAATGGCTATTCTTGGTAATAAGAGTTATGCCCCGTATACAGGATCGGAAATTCCGACAGCAAAAGTCCGATGTGAGCTTTTGAATGAAAATTCCGATCGTGTGTAGGCTCCATCGGACTCTTGCTGTCGTGAATTTCCGCCAGCAAAAGATTAAGAGCTGGTTCTCAATTTTTCAGACGGAAAAAGAATGGAAAATCCGATCGTCTGTAGCATTTCCAACGTGCAAAATCCCGACTCATACTCGGAAACAATTAGACGCATGCTCAGAAGCATTGAAATGCATTTTCTCGGCTCGTCCTTGTGTTGTACGTCGCCGCGTTCTTGATGGTCGAATGTTCAGAGAAATTTTGTGTGATCGTCAAGCTTGAGCAGAATTCCGTCGGAAAAACCACCCAAGGTTTTTCTGACGGAAATTCCGCTCGTGTGTACGGGGCATTAGAGATCTGTTGAGACAACCAAGTGTCAAGTTGCCTTTTAGTAACCCATCAGGGACCCCAACACTCAAAAAGTTACATTTAACCAAAAAGCTCCATACAAACAACAACTGAATATCTGCTAATGTTACATGCTAAAGTGGACACAACCTGGTCCTGTTGGCATTGATGCCACGACTCTGGCTCTCCACTGCCACGAGAACCACCAGTGGAAATCTACATCACGAGGACGCTATAGCACTTATGTTTATAAACTCTGAAGGACGCTCAAGGTCAACAGCAACCAAGTCCACCCAACATTTCTTACCTGAAGGCTGAAGACAAGCGCCACTATCCCGAAACAAAAACAACAACATAAAAGGTTAATGATGGACCACGGCAAATAGTCCCGGCAATGGGGTCTTGGAGTAGAGATCACGGTAGTTTGTGTGGTCACCACCGCCGGTTGGACAGTGTTAGCCATCATTCTGCCTGGAACTGGAAAGTTCTGAGGGTACTGCTGTGCTGGCACCATTCCCGGATACATGGCAGATTGGGGCGAAGGAAAGACCATGGGTGGAGGAAAGACCGTTCCCGGCGCCGTTGGTACAGTTATCTGTGGCGTTAAGAATCCTGGGTTATACATTGGAGGAGGCTTTCGAATAATTTGATGTCTATTGTTGGGTTGGGGAAAAGGAAGGCGCACGCCATGACGATGCGTCCGTCCTGGATAAGGGGTCACCGTAGGCTTAGAGAAAGTTCCTTCACTGGGGTTGTTGATGTGGTGTGGAGGAGGATTGACCATCCCTCCTGGTTCCAAGTCTGGATATACTTCGGCATATTCCGGTTGAGGTGGGTAGAATGTTCGCTGTGTGGTGTCCATCTCCGGAAGGGCCTGGTCGTAACCTGATGTGCCGTTGTCGTAACCTGATGTGCCGTTGTCGTAACCTGATGTGGCGTTGTCGTAACCTGATGTGGCGTTGTCGTAACCTGATGTGCCGTTGTCGTAACCTGATGTGGCGTTGTCGTAACCTGATGTGGCGTTGTCGTAACCTGATGTGGCGTTGTCGTAACCTGATGTGCCGTTGTCGTAACCTGATGTGGCGTTGTCGTAACCTGATGTGGCGTTGTCGTAGCCTGATGTGTCGTTGTCGTAGCCTGATGTGGGATTGTCCCACTGACCAAAGTCTAGAGTTTCACACGAACCTTCCTCCATGGACATGACGGCCCTTTGAATAGTATTGCGTTCGGTGAATTTGCTGGGAACTCTTCTGCAGCTCCTTCTCCTCGGCTTTGCAACCAGTTGTGTGACTTTTTCGTTAGGAGTAGTCCTGTATTTTATAGAATAAATTTGCCTAAATATAGAACTAGGCGGAACCGGCCACCTGAAACTTTTTTTTGTCTTCCCTTTTTTCAGTAAAGAATGTATTCCTCACCAGGTCATTCATGTTGATGAACAGGAAGGAGTTAAAATGTTGTGTTGCACAATAAAAATGGTGCTCAAGCATCTCGGAGAAGTACAAGTTGGCTTTGAGATCACGATGCAGTGTCTGCTCCTCGGGGGCGTTAGGACTAGTTCCTTAACCAGCCCTTCCGCATATCATTAGTGCAACAATTCCCATGGGGGCGGGACCCGGGCCCCCAAACACTTTTTATGACAATAACTTGCACACAAGCCTTCAAAATGAGCCCTTTTGATTTCTCCCATAGACTTTTAAAGGGTGTTCCGCGGCTTTTCGAATTTGCCGCGAACACCCCAAAGTGTTCGCTATTCGGCAAACAGGTGAACACCCGATGTTCGAGACAAACTTATGTTTGACTCAAACATCGGCCTCATCCCTAGTGCAAAAAATGAACAATTATGCAGAACGGACCACATGGAAATGGAATGTAACCACTTCCCTACCGTAGGACGTCACATGACGTCCTGTACTTTGTATGGGGATATCTGAATGATGGGCGCAGCTACAGGCATCATTCAGATATCCTTCTTTTCAGGCGGCGATTCTGCGCGCCATAAGAATGATCATAGTGGCGCAGCCATTGTCTCCCGCTGCTGTCAATCACATCCAATGATGCGTCCGCCGGGGGGGTGGGACCGAGTCATACACTTGGCGTCAAGTGTATGACATGGACGCCAAGTGTATAACACTTGAGCGTGCCCGCCAGGACCGCCATCAGGGGGGTACAGGTAGTACACCTGTAAGGGGGCCAGGAGGTCCCCAGGGTCCCGGTTGGCAACCCCCTTTTTTGTATAATTTTTTTTTATATATATGTATATATATTTATTATTATTATTATTAAAGGGCCCAGAGGTCCACAGGGGCCTGGATGGCAACCCCCCCCTTTTTTTTATAATTTTTATTTTTCATTTTTATTTTTCATTTTTATATATATATATATATATATATATATATATATATATATATATATATATATATATATATATATATATATATATATATATATATTATTATTATTATTATTAAAGGGCCGGAAGTCCAGAGGTCCCCAGGGCCCTAGTTACCCCCCTTTTTTTATATATAATTTTTTATTTTTTTTTGTAAGGGGCCCCCTTTTTTTTTTGTCAGCACCCAAAGCCCCCCGACCTCAATTCTCAATTTGTGGCAGCCCCCCCTTCTCAATTAGCGTCAGCACCCCCTCGCTTGCAGCACCCCCCCCCCCCCTCTCCCCGGTTCTCCGTTCCAGGGGGCCCATGCCTGAAGCTGTGTAAGGGGCCCCAATATTCCTGATGGCGGCCTTGGTGCCCGCCAACTAACCCTCTCGGGAAAGGGCTTGTCAGAGGGGGTTAACTTTAACCAAGACAGCCACCGTGGGACCCCAGAACAGGTGGATTGGGCCACTCTGTGCAAAAGGAACTGCACAGTGGAGGTAAGTATAACATGTTTGTTATTTAAGAAAAAAAAAACCTATACAACCCCTTTAAGTACGTAGTGGTCCGCCATCTGAGTGGGTTGTGGTTTTAAAGAAATTTTAATATTTCTATGTGTTCTTTCCCACCTTTATGTATTTTTGCTGTATTGTATTCAACAGCATTAGGTTATTATTGTCCTGTAGGAATGCTGACATCTACTGGTGGTTTAGAGCCACTACAACTTGTTTGCTTAAAGCGGAGCTCCTCCGATTTTTTATATTTTTTTTTTTTAACGTCAGCAGCTACAAATACTGCAGCAGGATATACAATGTAATACTGACAGATAATCACACATATACAGTAGGTTGGACTTGATGGTCTTGTGTGTTGTTTTTTCAGCCTTGCTAACTATGTAACAATACAACTATGTAATATGTTACACTGTTTCTGGAAATGTTTTGATTGTTCCTTTTCTTGGTAATCTGACTCTCAGATAGTGAAAGCTGCATTCTTACTGAATGACTGCTGTAAGAAAATGAATTACAGGATAAGACACATAGGCCCGGATTCACAAAGCACTTACGCCGACGTATCTCGAGATGCGCCGCGTAAGTGTAAAAATATGCGCCGTCGTATCTGTGCGCCGTATCCACTGAACCAAGATACCCCCAAAAACTATACTTCATCCGACCGACGTAACTTGCCAACGCCGGCGTATAGTGGGCGCATATTTACGCTGGACGCACTTGGAACTCTCATTGATTTCCTATTCAAATATGCAAATGGAGAGACACGCCGATTCACGAACGTACTTGCGCCCGGCGCATGTTTTAACCACTTAAGGACCGCCTCCTGCATATATACGTCGGCAGAATGGCACGGCTGGGCAGATCCACGTACAGGTACGTCCTGTACTGCTACCCAGCCGTGGGTCACGGGCGCGCGCCCGCGGCTTCCCCGTGCTTCACTGTGGCGGCAGCATTGATCGCGTCATCCTTTTTATAGGAGGGACACGATTGATGACGTCACACCTACAGCCACACCCCCTACAGTTGTAAACACACACAGGGAACACATAACCCCTTCAGCGCCCCCTTGTGGTTAACTCCCAAACTGCAACTGTCATTTTCACAATAAACAATGCAATTTAAATGCATTTTTTGCTGTGAAAATGACAATTGTCCCAAAAATTTGTCGAAAGTGTCCGAAGTGTCCGCCATTATGTCGCAGTCACGAAAAAAAACGCTGATCGCCGCCATTAGTAGTAAAAAGAAAAAAAATAATAAAAATGCAATAAAACTATCCCCTATTTTGTAAACACTATAAATTGTGCGCAAACCAACCGATTAATGCTTATTTACCAAAAATAG
Organism: Rana kukunoris; assembly: GCA_029574335.1. Taxonomy (NCBI): domain Eukaryota; kingdom Metazoa; phylum Chordata; class Amphibia; order Anura; family Ranidae; genus Rana; species Rana kukunoris. The sequence continues at coordinate 5,721,860 of CM056058.1, forward strand.
GTAGAAGAATACGTATCGACCTAAACTGAGGAAATTTTTTTTTATATATATATATTTTGGGGGTATTTATTATAGCAAAAAGGAAAAAATATTTAATTTTTTCAAAATTGTCGCTCTATTTTTGTTTATAGCGCAAAAAATAAAAACTGCAGAGGTGATCAAATACCACCAAAAGAAAGCTCTATTTGGGGGGGGAAAAAGGACGCCAATTTTGTTTGGGAGCAACGTCGCACGACCGCGCAATTGTCAGTTAAAGCGACGCAGTGCCGGAAGCTGAAATTTCACCTGGTCAGGAGGGGGGTATATGTGCCCAGTAAGCAAGTGGTTAAATACCACCAAAAGAAAGCTCTACTTGTGGGGGAAAAAGGACCCCGATTTTGTTTGGAAGCAACGTCGCACGACCGTGCAATTGTCAGTTAAAGCGACGCAGTGCCGAATCGCAAAAAGGGGCCTGGTCTTTTAGCAGCATTTTGGTCCGGGGTTTAAGTGGTTAAGCGATTTGCGGAAGGTTTACGTCCGGCGTAAAGTTATTCCCCATATAGGAGGCGCAACGCATGCAAAGGTATGGACCAGGGAACGGACGGCGTCAAAATTTACGTCGTTTACGTAGTACGTGAATAGGGCTGTGGGTAGGTTACGTTCACGTCGTAGGCAGTGATTCAACGTATCTTAGGCAGTTATTTCGACGTGACTCTGAACATGCGCACTGGGATGCGTCCAAGGTACGACGCATGCGCCGTTTGTTTTTAGTACTTGTTTGAAGCACAGCCCATCATTTGCATGGGGTCACGCTTCATTTAAATGTATCACGCCCACTTCCAGCCCACTTCCACTTACGCTGACTTACGCCTAGTAATATACGCTACACCGGCGCAGAGGTGGGAGCATTTGTTTTGTGAATTCCGTGCTTCCCTCTCCGCGTTGCGCCGGCGTAGCGTAAAGAAGATGCGCTACGGCGGCGGAAATATGTGCCGAGGTATGTGAATCCGGGCCATAGACACCGTATTGTGTTCAGTTTATTGACAGAATTATCATAACGAGAGCACAATTTACTAAGTACAAAGTACGTGATTTTCCCATTAAATATACAATAAAAAAAAAAACAATAAATAAAGAGATCATTTTTATTTTTTATTTGCACATTAAACAAGATTATTGACAAAGCCCGGCTATTTTTTTTTTTTTAGATTTTGGATTTTGGATGAAGCAGAGAAGAGTGAGAGCCCCTGGCAGGTATTTTTTTGCTCCCCTATTCCACCCAAAACTACAAAAATAAAAAACTGTAGTCGGAGTTAATTATATTGACAAAGAGATTCTTCAAAAAATTATTAAATTACATTTGGAATTAGTATTGTTAAACAAACCCCCCCCCCACCACCACCACCACCCTTGTGTAGATTGGTGGGACTGTGGCTCCTCCCCTGTCCCACCCAAACTACAAAAGGGAAAAAACTCAACTCTAGTCGGAGTTGGGAACCCAGATGGTTAGATTGACAGAGAGATTCTTTAAAAAATGTATTAAATTACATTTGGAGTTAGTATTGTCCCCACCATCACCCTTGTGTAGATTGGTGGGACGTTTGGTCCCACCCAAACTACAAAAGGGAAACAACTCAACTCTAGTCGGTGTTGGGAGAGGTTTTTCAAAAAGTTATGAACCTCTTGCCGACCGCCCACCGTAATGCGGTTTCACGGCGGTAGAATGGCTCCCCTGTGTAAATCGCCGTAGCTGTATGGCAGCCGCTTTAAGGGGTATAGGGGGCGCGTGACTGCTGCCGCATCACTGAGTAACCGATGAGCATGCCTGACGGGCGCGATGTCCGCTGGCAGGGCACCCATCACACATTTTGGGGCCCCTTACACAGCTTTAGGCAGGGCATCCTGCGAGATGATAAGCGGGGGGGGGGGGGGGTGGTTGGTGCTGATGAACAAAGTCAAGTCTTCTCTTCTCATTCCTGCTGGGAGTTGCCAGACAAAAAAAACGGGGGGGGGGGCGGCTTGTCCCTGCCGCAAGTTGAGTTGCTAAAGGTGTCAGATAAAAAAATAATTAAAATTGTAAAAAAAAAACAGGGGGGGGGGGTGGACCCCTGCCATGATTTTCTAAAGGTCAAACAGAAAAAACATGGTGGGGGTGATCGGGCCCCTGGGGACCATCGGACCGCTTACAGGTGAAATGCCTGTACCCCTCTGATGGTGACCCTGTCCGCCGGGCACCCACGATCACTCCTGACAGAGCCAGAACACACACATCCCCGTTCTGGCAGGGGAGAGGAGACAGATTGTGTGTTTCTAGTATATAGGAACAACGATCGGTCTCCTCCCCCAGGCAGTCCCCTCCCCCTACAGTTAGAAACACCTCCCTAAGGAACACTCATGCTCTTGATCGCCCCCTAGTGTTAACCCCTTTCCTGCCAGTGACATTTATACAGTAATCAGTGGCTATTTGTAGCTCTGATCGCTGTATAAATGTCAATGGTCCCAAAAATGTGTGAAAAGTGTCTGTCCGCCGCAATGTGGCATACCTGATAAAAATCGTAGATCGCCGCTATTACAAGTAAAAAAAAAAAGCAAAAGCAAAAAAATTAAAACCGCAGAGGTGATCAAATACCACCAAAAGAAAGCTCTATTTGCGGGGAAAGAAAGACGTCAATTTTGTTTGGAAGTGACGTCGCACGACCGCGCAATTGTCAGTTAAATCAACGCAGTGCCGAATCGCAAAAAATTGCCCAGTCAGGAAGGGGGTAAATTCTTCCGGGGCTGAAGTGGTTAAATGACATTTGGAGTTAGTATTGTCCCCCCCCCCCCCTTTGTGTAGATGGGTGTGCAGTTAGCCATAGTAATAGTAGTAGTAGTAGTATGGGCGGGTGAAGTACACGGCGGGCACGATAATGATCAAGGCAATTCCCAGCAACATGGCGGCCAAGTTGAAGCCGAGAGCGACGCGGGATTTCCTCTGCGCTGATTCCCAGTCTCCGTACTTCTTAGCGGAACGTGTCTGTAAAACAGAATGAGATCTTTAATGTGGAGCTGCAATGCTGTAAAAAAGTAGATTCAGTTAAAGAGACCCTGTTAGTCTTTAACCACTTCTCGCCCAGTCAATAGCAAATCCGGGAAGTGGCTCTGTTATCCAGGAAAACAGCCGCCGTGCACACGGAGGTTCTTTACCACGTGATCAGCCGTGTCCAATCACGGCTGATCAGGATGTAAACAGGAAGAGCCGTAGGGTGACCACGTGTCCCGGATTGCCCGGGACTGTCCCGCATTTTGCAGGTCTGTCCCGGGCACATTCATTCCAGGACAATACAGTGTCCCGGAATGAAACTGAAACAGCCACCACCCGGGCCAAACTAATGCCCCAAAAAAGGCCGCCACATCACCGCTTTACTCACTGACAGTACTTGTCTTGGCCGGGAATGCCTGGAGGAGCACAGTCCCCGCCCCCTGCTTGTTAAAGGAGAAATCATAAATCCCGTCTCTTGTGTCCAATCACTGCGCTGTGATTCGTTACACCACAAGCTGATTTTTGGGAAGGGAGGGTGTCCCTAAATGGTAGTTTGGAAATGTGGTCACCCTAAAGAGCCGTTGATTGGCACTTCCTCACTTGCGTCTGACAGACGCTAGTAGAGGAGAGCTGATCGGCGGCTCTCCTGATTGTTCATCAGCAGCCCCCCTTCGGATGCCCACACTGGACCACCAGGGAAGCCACCAGGACCACCAGGGAAGCATTCAACATGTGGATGGCCAGGTACATCCCCCATGGCCATCCACAGGTTCCAAAACATGCCCAACATATGCCAATCAGTGCTCACAAATGGGCACTGACTGGCACCATAATAGTACATAAAAAAGTGATGCCCAGCAATACCACACAAGAGTAATCAGTGTCCCTCAGTGCCAGCCATCAGTGCCCATCCATGCCCATCAGTGCCCACCTATTAGAGCCCATCTGTGCCACCTATCAGTGCCACCTATATGTACCCATCAGTGCCACTCATAAGTACCCATTGTAGAGGTAAACAGGTACTGCCACCCAGGTGTATTTCAGTTAATGGAAGAAGAGCTTCAATGACCCACGGATCCGGAGAGACAAAATGACACAGAGATAGATGTGCTGTTCATAAGATCTCTAAAACTGTATTCTCTCAACAGACTTATATACAGATGAAAGATAGGAGGGACTGCATATTATTGCATATGTCTGTAAGTTTTACACAAAACTCAGTATATTCTTATCAAGATTTAAACCAGCTGAATTTAGTTTTAACAATGGCTAAAAGATGACTTTGCTATACAATCAGGCTGCTTCATGCTTAATCACAATGACTTAACAGTAGCAGGGTGTGACTCTATGCAAACTGTTAGCTAAGCTAATTATGTCAAAACATATAGAAAAGCTAATTTCTACTTAAAATGGAGTCAGTTATTTGATACATTCTATTAGAATCCCCTCTTTTATCACGAAGGTGATAATCACAAACCCTGAAACCCCCGACATTCACCTGGGCTACTTTCCCATAAATGTATCATTATCCTAAGCATATAAAACTATAGAACAATAAGCAGATAATCTCAGCTTCATAGCAATTGTCCATGGAATACAAAGGGGGAGGGGCAGTGACAGATTTTTCCACAACAAATATAAATACTGTTTCCTAGAGCTAAGGATCGTTTGTTGAATATTGACATCATTTCATCAGAAAGACTGGAAAAGGTTAAACTTGACAATAATTTTCCTACCGTGGAAGTGGAACTAGAGCTAAGAAAGTTTATTAGAGTGGTGTTTAGGGCAGGTTCTGAAGTGTGAAAGAAAGGGTTTTCAATTGAAGTCATTGAAAAGTTAATTTTAGCTTGTTGGCACACTTCAGCTCCCTTTGTGGAGTTTCCCAACCTAAAACACCAGTCTGGGGAATGACTTCTACCAATAATTTGGAAAATAAGGGTATTATTTGAAAGCGTTTTTGTGACGTTTGTAAGGACGACAGGAGGTGTGCCATTTAGGAGGGGGTGAAGTTTAGAGGTAATGCCATTATGGGGATCCTAGCAGTGCTAGGATGGAGTTTACTACATATCCAACATTTTTCATATCCAGACTTCTGGGCATAGCTATATTTAAATTTCAGTAGCAACATGTTGTCTGTAAAACTATTTGTTTTAACTCCTTCATTATGTGATTGTGTATCTCTCTTGTGTCTGATATGTGTATTATTGATGGTGTTATTGGGTGACCCACATATGACTTTAAGGGCTCCCAAGTCCTCAGGATGATAAATACAATGAGTTACAATCCATGTAGGTAGGAACACTATCAGAGAGATTAGGAACAGGAGGCAAAATGCCTTCCCAGAAGTCTATGATGAAATAAGCGAGGTCATCTTTTTCAGAGACTTGACCACTTTCTTCACTCAGTATTCGAGGATTTTCGCTACTTTCTTCACCTCCTTTGTCTTTATCTTTGCCTTGCCTCTTAGGGTCCTGGTTGACCTTCTTTACCCGACTGGCATGGATCCAAGACTGTTGTCCTTCCACGAGGATGGCTGTCCTGGTTACTGCGATCATGGTGGTTGGAGGTCCAAAAGGATATTCCTGCTTTTTTGTTCGGTTCAGCTGCTGGACCACTACGAGGTCACCGACCTTAAAGGGGTGTGTTGGTTTCTGTGAAGAAAAAGGAGAGGTGCGAGCGACATTTCTTTCAACTTTGTCCAACGTTTCAATTAATTTTCTTACATATTCTTTCTGAATAAGATCAAGATCCCCTCTTTCTAACATTAAGGGTTATCTGGCCCAGGGAGTGGGAAATGGTCTGCCCATAAGAATTTTAAAGGGAGAATAACCTGTCTTGTTATTTGGGGGCATTCTTACCTCTGCTAGAATTGTCGGCAGCACAGTTTTCCAGTTGGTAAAAGTTCCACCTGTAGCCTTCCTGATCTTATTCTTTCTACAATCCCTGAACTTTGAGGATGGTAAGTAATGTGAAACTTCCAGTCAATTTTAAGTGCTTTCACTAAACCTGCTCTATGGACGGTGAGACTTAGGAGTTTTCACCCGGCAACACGATCAGCAATACATCTAGCCCGGAAAGACGCCACATCTCCCCCCATTCAAGAACTTCCCGATCGAATCTACATGTTGGATTCCACTTGTTTTTAATGTAAGTCTACACTGTCATCTGTATTGTAATAAAGCTTTGCAACGCTTAACCTGGAGGCGCCCTCTGTTTTTTTCTTTTTCTTCACTAAATCTTGGCACACTTTTGAAATAAAGGCAGGACCATTGTCAGAATTTATTTGGAGCGGGCATCCCCATCTAGGGATGATTTCTTGCGAGCGGATTTTTTTACCACTGTTTGAGCATCTTTTCTTGTAGTTACGAATGTTTCTACCCATCTTGAGAACATGTCTACTATTACAAGTAAATATTCCTGTCGTTTGCCTAATTTGGGCATGTGGGTGAACTCAATCTGTAAATGAGTGAATGGTGAGGATGGATATATCAAGTGTTCGTGTTTTGCTTTGTGTGGATTTATTTGGTTAGTTCCGGATGCATGTGATGCATCTAGAGACATATGATTTCACAAGAGAGGGAAGACCTGCGATGAAAATATCCCTATCCAGTAATTCATATGTCATCTGCCAGCCTCTATGTCCCACCCCATGGTACTGAGAGATAAACAATGGGGCACTAGCTATAGGTATACATGGTTCCCACTCTTTGCAGACAAGCCCAGACTCTGGACTTTTCTGCACACCTGCAATGTTCCATTGTTTTATGTCAGTTTCAGTGGCATATGTTTGTAAATCTGAAAGTGTTTGATCAAGTAAAGGTATTTCAGGGGCTAGAGAAGGCATCTAAATAGTGGTCTTTTGTTTGGAAGCTGCTTGTGCAGATTAAAATGGGACTGGATTTGCCTCGAGTACAATGTCAGGGAGCTGGACCATAGCATATCCAGCATGATAAGTATGGTCATCTGGTCTTGAGAAAGTCTTGAGCAAGACCCATCTCAAACACATTTTGAGCTCCCGAGATTGCACTTGAGCACATATCCTCCTGTCCTGCTGTATAGCTTAAATACATTAATGTTACTCATTTATTTATTTATTTATTTTAATCCCAAGAAAGCATTTAGGAATAGGGCTGGGCCTGAGGTGAGGAGGCATATTTTATTTCCAAATTAGGATTTGAGAGCAAAAATGACCTCACACCCACTCAGTCGCTATGCGGACATCTGTTGGGTGACCTAAAGTGAAAGATGTGGCCATTTCCACAACCATAGCACAGGATGCAAGAGCTATTAGACACACCGACATACCCTGAACCGGCATAGGCACTACTCTTGAGAAAAAAGCAATAGGCCGCAGTTTGCCCCCATGTTCTTGCGCTAGGACTCCCACCATGGTTTTACAGTTGTCCCTAGCAAATAGGTGAAACCCTTTGCTATACTCGTATAGGCCAAGACCAGGATCTGTTACTATAGATGCTTTAAGGTATACACAAGCATTGTACATTTCATTTTATACAATCTGGCATGTCGGTACCTGTGGTTTGTCTCAAAATGTTATCATAGTAGGAACAGTCAGGTATTCATTGGCGACAGTAACCAATCATGCCAAGGAAGGACAGCATATCCTTCTTGGTCTGTGGGCGGGCTAGACCCACGAGAGCCACAGCTCTCTTGTGACTGACTTTCCTTTCACCTTTTGTGAGTGTAAAATCAAGGTATTTAACAGTTTCTTGACACCACTGAAGTTTATTTTTGTAAACTTTATGACCATTATCTGCCAACCAATGTAGCAGACCTAAACCATTCTCTTTGCAGGCTACCTGGCTTGGGATACATATTGGAGTAGGACAGAACCATGATGGGGAGTCCAGGACCGCATAGTGGCCTGGAGCACAACTGAGTAGACTACAGGGAAGTCCACATAGCCCTGAGGCATTCTACACCATGTCATTTGGCGGTTTTGAAAACAGAATGCAAGAATAGGCTGTGTCTCTTCGTCCATAGGGACGGAAAAAATTTGTAAGGTCAATAACAGAAAAATATTCTGCATCGGATGGTATAGAAGTAAGAAGGCATGGCACATCAGACACTATAGGAGCTATAGGGACAAATAAATGATTTGCAGCTCTAAGATCTTGCAGAACCATCAGGCCTCTTTACAGGGTTAATTGGTGTATTCCATTTGTTTCCAGTGATTTTTCCCACTATGCCATGTTTCAGGAAATGTTCAATCATAGGCACAATCCCCTCTTCCTTTTCTTTAGAAAGAGGATATTGTTTGATAAATGGGTTGGGCTCCGGGTTTCAGTGTGGCTTTTTAATCGAGGAAAAATGGTACTTCCATTCCATTCACATGCAACATAATAATTGGTTGCTCTGAATAAGAGGATGAAACCAGGGGAAATGCTGGGATATTATCTTCCGGGTATCCTCATTGGGGATGGGGTATTTTGGCCCTTGATGTTGTTGGGTTTGTGGGGGTTGTGTAACTTGTGTGCTATTTTGTTAAGGTATGCCATATGGACATTGGTTTCTCCAATGACCCAAGTCCCCACAGTTAAAACAACCTCTTTTTGGGGGCTGTGTCCTGGGGAAACCACGGACTCGACCTCTTCCTCTCCCTCTGCTCCTACCCCTATTCTGCTGTGTGCCATTCCCCGGGTGGGACTGCTGCTGTTGTGGCAGTCCTCCCTGGAAATGTGTACCTGAACTTTTCGGTATCTCCAAACATCCTGCTGAATTCTTCTCTGTGAATTCCGGTATGGTCTTTGTAGGCCAATCAGAAATTATTTGCTTAACCGTTAAACCATGTTGTGGTTTTAGGTTACTAATGAAAATCTGAATCATCAGACTATTCATATCCGGTAGTATTGATAATCCAGCTTCCTGTGTCCACACAGCCATAAATCTCTTCCAAAATTCTAAAACACTTTCTCCTGACTTTTGTTTACAGGCTATGGCAGTAGGAAGGGAAGTTCTGTTTTTAAAGGCATTATTTAATTCCGCTTCTAATTGATCCCACATGGTGTTTTTTTTCCTTTCAGTATTTAATTTATGTGCATCAGCCTTTACTATTTTTGGATCTTCAATATCATTTATGGATGCTACTTTAATCCAATCAAATGCGGATGTGTGTCCAATGACACCATCTACAATCAATCGCATATCTTCCTGTGTATAATTTCTCCCTTTACAAGCCTTTTTCAAATAGGACAAGGTTGCAGAGGCAGACTCAGTTGGTTTTGGACAATTTTTAACAATGTGGTTGATATTTTTAATATCAATCACCTTGTTTAACATGTCGTTTCCTGTCAGTAAAGGATATTTTTGCGTTCCCTCTATCTCATCATCATCTAGTCTCCTCTGTCTATTTGGTAAATTTCTTAATTCCATTTGGCTACCCTGTGGGCGTACGAGTTGGGTATTCATGGTATCAGATCCTACAATTGTTAATCCTCTGAGAAACATTTCTCTTACGGAACTATCTACTTGTTCCTCCTGACCAGAACCTTGTTCGTTCCCAGGTGGAGACGTTTTTGATGGAAAAACAGGGGAATCAGAATCTCCTGAAACCCCACCTTCAGGTGAGCCTCCAGGAGTTCCCAAAACAGGATTTTGTGATACAAGATCTACTTGGGTGACCACAGAAGCTCTGAGGCAGTGCACCTGATGTGGGCGCTCCGCCTACAGATACTCCTCCTACCTGTGCAGGTGGGGTTGGGGTTCTTTGTTGTACAGCATAATGTCCAGCCTGGAAGTGTATTTCCTCCTTAGGTAAACTGTTGTATACTTTACAAACCCAAGGATTTATAAATTCATAATCTGTACTACAAACCCTGGCTACATAATCTTTACAATTTTCTCTGGGATTAGGATATGAGGGAGTTTTTTACTATGATTTAGACCCATATTAAAATAGTGACAGTGAGAGTCTGTCTGTCTTACCTTACAGACTTCATTCTCCCACACAAACAAATTATCTTATACTTTATGCGAAAGAAAGAAAAGCGAAAGTAGGTTGGGTCACTGAAGCATAATCCTCATTAACTATTTCAGCTCCTTCCCCAAAAAGGACTGTACAGTACTGTATTATTCAATTAAGACCTTCTCAAAGGTACTTTCAAAGGCGGATTTCCCCAAAAAATCCCCTATACACCAAGGCGTGGCTCATACACCTCTTCTACATAAATTTAGTTTAAGATGAAATTTAAATCAGAGCTAAGGCAAGAGAAAACAGTCTGTCTAAAAGACAAATAAGTTTTTACTTACCAAAGATGATTATCTCATCCCACCGCTGCCACCATTCTGTAGAGGTAAACAGGTACTGCCACCCAGGTGTATTTCAGTTAATGGAAGAAGAGCTTCAATGACCCACGGATCCGGAGAGACAAAATGACACAGAGATAGATGTGCTGTTCATAAGATCTCTAAAACTGTATTCTCTCAACAGACTTATATACAGATGAAAGATAGGAGGGACTGCATATTATTGCATATGTCTGTAAGTTTTACACAAAACTCAGTATATTCTTATCAAGATTTAAACCAGCTGAATTTAGTTTTAACAATGGCTAAAAGATGACTTTGCTATACAATCAGGCTGCTTCATGCTTAATCACAATGACTTAACAGTAGCAGGGTGTGACTCTATGCAAACTGTTAGCTAAGCTAATTATGTCAAAACATATAGAAAAGCTAATTTCTACTTAAAATGGAGTCAGTTATTTGATACATTCTATTAGACCCATCAGTGCTGCCTATGAGTGCCCATCAGTGCCGCCTATGAGTACCCATCAGTGCTGCATACCAGTGCCACACAGTGCCACCTATCAATGCCATCTCATCAGTGCCATCTCATCGGTGTCCATCAGTGCAGCCATATCAGTGCCCGTCATTGAAGAAGAAAACATTTATTTACCAAAAAAAATAACAGAAACAAATAAAACTTTTTTTTTTTTTTTATCTGTCTTTTTTGATTCGTTACGCAAAAAAATAAAAATCGCAGAGGTGATCAAATACCACCAAAATAAATCTCTATTTGTGGGAACTAAATGATAAAAAAATTGTTTGTGTACAGCGTTTTACTTTCAATGATCTAAAAGATCTGCTAAAACACAGAGAGGATCAACTTTTTTTTACCACTTAAGGACCGTCGCACGTAGACAGAATGGCACGGCTGGGCTAATGGGCTTACAGGTACGTCCCCTTTAATTTGCCGCTGTTTGGTCGCGTGCGTGCCCCCGGCGGCGCTCTCACAACCCTGTGGTGAGCTCCATGACCATACCCACGGGGCCCGCAAACTCGATGTGCGCCGGTGTCTCCCGATCAGGTCACGGAGCTGAAGAACTGGGCGATGTAAACACAACAACATCTCCCCGTTCTTCCTAGTGACAGGACACTGATCGTGTGTTCCCTCTCATCGGGAGCAGCGATCAGTGATGTGCCACGCCCCCCCTAACAGTTATAATCACTCCCTAGGACACACTTAACAACTTCAGCGCCCCTCCTGGTTAACCCCTTCACTGCCAGTGTAATTTTTACAGTAATCAGCGGACTTTTATGGCACTGATCGCTGTATAAATGTGAATGGTCCCAAAATGATGCAAACAAATTGAAAAACTCAAAATAAAAACATCAATTGCCGCCACTGTGCCATTAAATGCTCCCAATGCTCCCACTGTGCCATCAAATGCTCCCACTGTGCGATCCAATGCTGCCACTGTGCCGTCCAATGCTCCCAATGCTGCCACTGTGCCATCAAATGCTCCCAATGCTGCCACTGTGCCATCCAGTGCTGCCACTGTGCCGTCCAATGCTCCCAATGCTGTCACTGTGCCTTCCAATGCTCCCAATGCTGCCATTGTACCATCTAATGCTCCCAATGCTGCCACTGTGCCATCAAATGCTCCCACTGTGCCATCCAATGCTGCCACCGTGCCATCAAATGCTCCCAATGCTCCCACTGTGCCATCCAGTGCTGTCACCGTGCCATCAAATGCTCCCAATGCAACCACTGTGCCATCAAATGCTCCCACTGTGCCATCCAATGCTGCCACTGTGCCATTCAATGCTCCCACTGTGCCATCCAATGCTGCCACTGTGCCATTCAATGCTCCCACTGTGCCATCCAATGCTGCCAATGTGCCATCCAATGCTCCCACTGTGCCATCCAATGCTGCCACTGTGTCATCAAATGCTCCCTCTGTGCCATCCAATGCTGCCACTGTGCCATCAAATGCTCCCACTGTGCCATTCAATGCTGCCACTGTGTCTCCCCCCCATCCCCGCCCACTCGCCATCTGCCCAGCACTTACCCTGTCTCGGTGGGGCAGCAGGTGACGGCGAGCGGTGTCCTCTCCGCTCCATGCATCTTCTCCCCTCCATGCGTCTTCTCCCGTCCTCCTCTCCTATGATTGGACGCCTGATAAGCGTTCAATCACAGCGTCTGATGTTTCAGCCAATCACGCAACCGGTAACAGACCCGGCAACCTGATTGGCTGAGAGCGAATTTCTTTGGCTTTGCTAACATTGAGCTGAATGAAAAGGAACGCACAGCGTTGCACCTGCTTCTGACTTTTTGGATGCCTATTACAGCCAAAGGTTTTAATCAGGTGCTTCCAAAAAAACAGGAAAAAAAAATTCAGGTGCCCGAAAATGGGCCGGACACCTCAATAGGGGGTGTCAGCACTGACCATAGATAGATTCATGCAATGCATGAATCTATCTATGGTAATTAGAGAGTGACCGGAGGGGGGGCGCTCCTGCGCCCTGAAGGATGCACCGCCACTGATAGCCCACCACTCTCTACACCCAAAAAATTAAGTTTAGCCAAAAAGCTCCATACAAACAACTTAAGGTCAACAGTAACCAAACCCACCAACACTTCTTACCTGGAGGCTGAAGATAAGAGCCACTATCCCAAAAATTAAACAACAAAATATAAGGTTCACGATGGACCACGGCAAATAGTCCCGGCACGGGGGTGCTTGTCCTTGAGTAGAGATCATGGTAGTTTGTGTGGTCACCATCGTTGGTTGGACAGTATTAATGACCATTGTGCCTGGAACTGGACAGTTCTGAGGGTACTGCTGTAGGGGCATCATTCCGGGAATCACGGCAGATTGGGGCGAAGGATACGCCATGGGTTGAGGAAAGACCGTCTTGGGCACTGTTTGTGTTAGGAATCCTGGGTTATGCATTGGAGGAGGCCTTTGAATTATTTGCTGGTTGTTGTTGGGTTGTTGAAGAGAAATGCCCACTTCTTGCGGATAGGTCCATCTTGGAGAAGGGATCACCGTAGGCTTGGAGAAAGCTCCTTCACTGGGGTTGTTGATTAGATATGGAGGAGGATTGACGATACCTCTTGGTGGCAAGTCTGGAAGTAATTCAGCATATTCCGGTGGACCTGGGTAGAATGTTGGCTGTTGGGTGTCCTTCACTGGAATTGGCTCTTCGTAGCATGATGGGGGATTGTCCTGACGACCAAAGTCTGGAGCTTCATACAAATTGTCCTCTAAGGACATGACGCCCTTTGAATATTATTGGGTTCAACAAATTTTCTGGCACCCCTGACAGGTTCTTCACCAAGGCTTTGTAACCAGTTGTGTGACTTTTCTTCAGAAGTTGGCCAGTTTATAATTTACGATAAACTTCCCTAAAGAGAGAACTGGGCGGACCCGGCCACCTGAACCTTTATTTTCCATCATTTCCAGTAAAGAACACATTCCTCATTCCTCATTCGTCACTCACAGTGAAAAAATGTTGATGAACAGCAAAGGAATTGTTCCACCTTCTGAAAATTATTGATGCACAAAAATATGTTGCTCAAGCATCCCAAGAAGGTTGGCTGTGTGGTGTCCATCTCTGGAAGGGCCTGTTCTCGGCATAATTCCGCAATGTGGACGGATGGTGTGAGATTGTCCTGAAAACCAAAGTCTAGAGCAAGCTTTCTCAACCTTTTAACCAGTGGTGGCTGGTGCTCAAAATATTTGGGGGGGCGCAAACGGAAAAACAGACACTGGGCCCATCAAATGCAGACACTGTGCCATCAATTGTCACCACTGTCCCATGCCATCAAACGCAGCCACTGTGCCATCAATTGTCACCACTATCCCATGCCATCAAACACAGCCACGGTGCCATGCCACCAAACGCAGCCACTGTGCCATCAATTGTCACCACTGTCCCATGCTATCAAACGCAGCCACTGTGCCATCAATTGTCACCACTGTCCCAGGCCACCAAACACAGCCACTGTGCCATCAATTGTCAACACTGTCCCATGCCATCAAATGCAGCCACTGTGCCATCAATTGTCACCACTATGCCATGTCATCAAACGCAGCCACTGTACCATGCCATCAAATGCAGCCACTGTGCTTATCAATTGTCGCACTGTGCCATACCATCAAATGCAGCCTCTGTGCCATCAATTGTCACCACTTTGCCATGCCATCAAACGCAGCCACTGTGCCCATCAATTGTCGCCACTGTGCCCTTTAATTGTCACCACTGTGCCCTTTAATTGTCGCCACTGTGCCCTTTATGCATGAATCTATGTATTGTAATCAGTGGCGGTGCAAGAGCGAGAGGAGGCGGTGCTCCGGCGCCCTCTATGGACGCACTGCCACTGCTTTTAACCCTACAGGATCCCCAAAAATAATTTTCATGTCTCGAAGGACCCTTACTAAAACCAATTCATCAGGGCTCAGTAGTAACAATGCTCCTTATATTGGTGGTCAATAGGAAGGATGTCTCCCTTAAAGCAATTCTCGGAATGCCACCCATAAAGACAGCTAAAAGATATTTGGCTTTGCTAAGTGGTGCTAAACTTTGAACTCTGTAGGCATCATCAGATAGGTGGTTCACCAGTCACAGCTCAAGGAACCCCTAGTAACCTCTAGAGCAGACATATCCAAAGTCCAGCCCGCGGGCCAATTGCGGCCCGCATTCGGGTTTAATGTGGACCCCCTGGTAATTTGGATATATATATCTGTTTTGTGGCCCCCAGAATGCACTTAGCAACTATTTGCGGGCAGTGTGGGCTCAAGGGGTAGCTGCTTTGGGCCCCACAACAATGACTGGGCCCAGGGCAGCTTCCCCTTTTGCCCCTTGTTCAAGACAGCCCTGTACCCAACACTTCTTACCTGAAGGCTGAAGACAAGCGCCACTATCCCAAAAACGAAACAACAAAATATAAGGTTCACGATGGACCACGGCAAATAGTCTCGGCATTGAGGTCTTGGAGTAGAGATCACGGTAGTTTGTGTGGTCACCACCGTCGGTTGGACAGTATTAACGAACGTTGCGCTTGGAACCGGACAGTTCTGAAGGTACTGCTGTGGTGGCATCATTCCTGGAATCACGGCAGATTGGGGCGAAGGAAACGCCATGCGTGGAGGAAAGACCGATTTGGGTGCTGGGTTGTACATCGGAGGAGGCTTTGGAATTATTAGATGATTTTTGTTGAGTTGTGGAAGAGAAAAGTTTGGAAGTTCTTCAGCGTATTCCAGTGGAGGTGGGTAGAACATCGCCTGTGGGGTGTGCATCCCAGGAAGAGCCTGTTCTCTGCATAATTCGGCAATGTTGAAAGATGGTGTGAGATTGTCTTGAAGACCAAAGTCTAAAGCTTCACCAAAATCGCCCTCCATGGACCTCTGAAGATTATTGGGTTCAACAAATTTGCCGGCACCCTTCCTTCCTTGCTTCTTCAGGTACTTCACCTCGGTTTTGTAACCAGTTGTGTGACTTTTCTTCAGAAGTAGTCCAGTTTATAATTTACAATAAACTTCCCTAAATAGAGAACTAGCCAGAACTAGGCAGAAATATTTTTGAACCTTTTTTCCCGTAAAATCCACATTCCTCCCCTGTCACTAACAGTGAAAAATGTTGATGAACAGGGGAGGAATTTTTCTACCTTTTGAAAATTATTATTGCACAATAAATATGTCGCTCAAGCACAGGGCTGTTTTAATGAGAGGGCACACCTGGGCACCGCCCAGGGGACACAGCTGCATGGGGGGCCCCTGCACTTTTACCAAAGCATCTGGTCCTTGAGCCCCAGCTGCCCCGAAAATTGGGGGCCCCATTATGGTACTGAGAGTCATAGATACACAGGGGAGGCAGTCTGCCTCCTACCCACTCGATGTCTGTTTACCTGCACTGTCATCATAGTAGGGGCCCAGAGCACTACTTTTCCCAGGGGCCCATGAGGCTATTAAGACGGCCCTGCTCAAGCATCTCGGAGATGTGCAAGTAGGCACTGGGACCACCAATGCGGCGTCTGCCCCCGTGACTAGGCTTCTGCTCCTCAGGTTTTTTTTTGGACTAGTTGCTAACCCCGCCCTTCCACCAGTGGCGGTGCATCCATAGAGGGCGCAGGAGCGCCACCCCCTCTCTCCTGCACCCGTCAATCAACAATAGATAGATTCATGCATTGCATGAATCTATCTATTGTCGCCACTCCCGCTACCTATTCAGGTGTCCGACCCCTTGTTGGGCGCCGGGCATCTGAATTACAGCGGCGGAGGTGTTTTGGAAGTGCCCGATTAGAGCCTGTGGGCTCTAATAGGCCTCCAAAATGGTAAGCAGTGGGCACAATGCTGTGTGTTCGCTGTTTACACAGTGTTGTGTGTTAGGGAAGCGAATAAATCGCTTCCCTAACACTGACCCGCCTCTCAGCCAATCAGGTGCACCGGGTCTGGTCACCTGTCACCTGATTGGCTAAAGCAACAGGCACTGTGATTGGACGCCTATCAGGCGTCCAATTATAGCAGAAGAGGACGGTTACCCCTGAGACAGATAAGTGCCAGGCGGGGGGCACTGTGGTGGCCATTGATAGGGCAAACTGGCAGCAATTGACGGGACACACTGGCAGCAATTTATGGGGCACACTGGCAGCAATTGATGGGGCAAACTGGCAAAAATGTATGGGGCACACTGGCGGAAATTGATGGGGCACACTGGCGGCAATTGATGGGGCACACTGGCAGCAATTGATGGGGCACACTGGCAGCAATTGATGGGGCACACTGGCAGCAATTGATGAGGCACACTGTAGGCAATTGATGGGGCACACTGGCACCAATTTATGGGGCACACTGGCGACAATTGATGGGGCACACTGGCAACAATTGATGGGGCAAACTTGCGGCAATTGATGGGGCAAACTGGCAGCAATTGATGGGGCAAACTGGTGGCAATTGATGGGACAAACTGGCGGCAATTGATGGGGCAAACTGGCGGCAATTGATGGGGCACACTGGCAGCAATTGATGGGGCACACTGGAGGCAATTGATGGGGCACACTGGCGACAAGTGATGGGGCACACTGGCGACAAGTGATGGGGCACACTGGCGGCAATTGATGGGGCAAACTGGCAGAAATTGATGGGGCAAACTGGCGGCAATTGATGGGGCACAGTAGCGGCAATTGATGGGGCAAACTGGTGGCAATTGATGGGGCACACTGGCAGCAATTGATGGGGCAAACTGGCGGCAATTGATGAGGCACAGTAGCGGCAATTGATGGGGCAAACTGGTGGCAATTGATAGGGCACACTGGCAGCAATTGATGGGGCACACTGACAGCAATTGATGGGGCTCACTGGCGGCAATTGGTGGTCACAGTGGCTGCGCTTGATGGCACAGTGGCTGCGTTTAATAGGCACAATGGTGGCAATTTATGGGTACAATGGCTACGCTTGATGGGCACAGTGGTTGCAATTGATGTTAATTTTTTAAGTTTGTTTGCGCCCCTAACAAATTTTAAGCACCGGCCACCACTGCCTTCCACATATCATTAATGCAAATGAACTTTTATGCAGAATGGATCACATGGATAGGAATTTAAAATGCTCTACCATGGATGATGACATTACCAAGTTCTGGAAACGCATTAGGTTTCCCAAGGGCCCCCCTTACATCATAGTCCACAAGGCACCCCTTACATCTGAGTCCACCCTTATTTTAGTGTACTCAATCGCACAGAGGCAGGCGAGGGGAGGGAGGGCAGAGACTTTTACAGACATTGGATGGTGAGCTCACTCACCCGAGGATGGCGGCTCAGAAACATCGACACCTTTTTATATACAACGTATCTGCCGATTGCTGAGCTTAAAGTTTCCAGCCCACACATCCCTTTTCCGAGGCATAGAATGCCGCAGATTGGAGTGTGGATGAGCAGACAGAGGAGAAGGGGCGAGAGGAGCAGAGAAAAACCCTCTCCAACTTTTTTCCTCCTTACCTGGTGTTCTGTCAAGATGGCCGGCTCGTTGGGTACCAGAGTGTATATACACTGCCGGTGTTTTTTTGTGAAAACAGGTAACTCATTAAAATCTCCAATTACAGCTACTGAAGAGTCTTCGGAAGTGACGTGATTGGAGATTTTGACGAATCGGTGAAAGCAGCATTCTTGCTGAACGGCGGCTGTAAGAAAAATAATTACAGGATAAGACACATAGACACCGTATTGTATTCAGTAGGAGTTTATTAAGACCGCACTGTGATAACAAGAACGCAATTTACTAAGTACAAAGTGCATACAGTTTTCCCATTAAATATACAATAATGTGAAACTTACATATTAAATAAAAAATATATAAACATTAAATCAGTTTTTTTTTTACATTCTGGATGAAGCAAAGAAGAGAGGCGGCCCCTGGCAGGTATTTTTACTTTTGGGGTTTCTGCCGGGGACCACGTCTCCTCGTTTTCTGTAGAAAAATAGACGCCACTCAAACCAGTCCGAGCAAAGTATGGGTGTTGGCCTCAGCTGCAGCTCCAGCCAATGTCTCCAACGCGTTTCACCCCACGGCCACTGGGGCTTGGTCACAGAGGACCTCTGCGACCAAGCCCTGTTGGGCGGGGGGGAAATGCGTCAAGGAGCGTGGCTGGAGTGGAGGCTGAGGCCAACACAGTTACAGTACTTAGCTTGGGCTGGTTTGAGCGGTGTCTACTGTCAGCGCTTCTGAATTAGTTCAATAATAATAATAATAAAATAATAATCACACAAACCTGACCAAAAAAATATAGATAATAGTAATAATAATTATATTAAATATTATAAATATTATCTTTTTATGTCACACTATGTTTGTTCTGTGATTTGTCAATGTAGAGGTCTTAAAACTATTTTTCTATCTTTTATATAGTGACATACTTCTTGTCATTAATATATCCTCTGAGGAAGCCCATGGTGGCGAAACATGTCGGGATAACCTTCAAACTGTCACCTTCTATGTAACAAGACAATTCATTCTTTCTTTCTTTTTTCGTAATTGTAACTTTAATTGGTTTAAAAGGCAGAAACAAAAACATAAGATTTACATCAACAGGATGCATTTCGAAAACAGAAAATAAATATAAAAAGGAAACAGTTCATGAAAACAAATAGCCATAATACAATATCAAAACATTCTCATCATAAAGGCAATTCTTTCTTTTGATGGATCATTTCAAAACAAGCTGTATTAAATGTTTATGTTTTTTTTTGTATTAATAAAACTAATTGTATTTTTACATATACATTTTCGTCTCAATACAGTACTTGCTGGCACCCAGAAAATCCCCCCAAAAACTTCTCTGTATCTATAAATATAATTATTATTATTATTATTATTATTATTATTATTATGATAATAATGATAACAATAATTATTATTTTTATTTAAATTATTAAGAAAAAAATATTTATTAATTTTGTGTTGTGTTTATTTATTATTGTATTATTATTATTATTATTAATAATAATAATAATATATTTTTAAAGGGTTAAGGGTTAAGGTTAGGGGTTATTTATATATATATAGTTATATATATATATATATAATATATATATATATATATATATATATATATATATATATATATAGTTATATATATAGTTATATATATGTGTGTGTGTGTATATACATATATAGATAATATCCATTTATTTTATTTTTTATGTATCATTACTTTTTTTTATTTTTTTTTTCCGTTTATTTATCAATTTATTATTAGTAGTAGTAGTAGTAATAAGTAGTAGTAGCAGTAATAACATCCTTACCCTAACAAAAAAATAAAAAATAATAATAAAACATAAAATTAAGTATTAACCCCTAACCCAACCCTTAAAGTGGTTGTAAACCACTTTTTTTTTAACTTTTACCTACAGGTAAGCCTATAATAAGGCTTACCTGTAGGTATAAAGAATATCTCCTAAACCTGTACGGTTTAGGAGATATTCCCCTTACAATGCGCCGCTGATTGCAGCGGCGCATGCGCAGGGGGAATCCACGGCGAAAGGACCGGCATCCACCAGACCTGGCCGGATTTAAATCTCCCGCGCACATGCCCGGGAGTGACGTCATCGCCGCTCCAGCCAATCACAGCGCTGGAGCGGCGATACCCGGAAGACACGCCGAGTCAAGATGAGATCTCGCTCGGCGTGGACCAGATAAGTTCCCTACACCTCGTTCCGAGGTAAGTATTTCATAATGAGCTAATATGCTGTGCATACTAGCTCATTATGACTTTTGCCTTGCAGGTTTACAACCGCTTTAACCCCTAATCTAATATTATTAGATTTTTAAAGGGTTAGGGGTTAAGGTTAGGGGTTATTTATTTATCTATCTATATATTATTACATAGTATTCATTTATTTTATTTAGGGTTGTCCCGATACCGATACTAGTATATCGGGACCGATACCGAGTATTTGCGGGAGTACTTGTACTCGGGCAAATGCTCCCGATGCTTCTGCCGATACTCTTTTTGTATTTATCAACATGTTCTGTGAAAATTCTTTGAGTTTTTTACTACTGCGTGACAAGCAAATAATTTTTTTTTATTCATTTTTACTCATTTTTATTCTTTTATAATTTCTTGAGTTATTATTTGTGTATCATTACTTTTTTTTGTGGATGTATTTTATGTTTATTTATTTATTAGTAGTAGTAGAAGTAGCAGTAATAACATCCTTACTCTAACAAAAAAATAATAATAATAATAATAATAAATAATAATAAAACATACAATTACGTATTAACCCCTAACCCAAATCTTTACCCCTAATCCTATGGGTTATTTATTTATTTATCTATCTATATATTATTACATAGTATTCATTTATTTTATAATTTGTTTATAATTACTTTTTTGGTGGATTTATTTTACGTGTATTTACTAATTTATTAGTAGTAATAGTAGTAAAAACACCCTAACAAAAAAATAATAATCATCATAACAAAAAATAATAATAATAAGACATAAAATAAAATATTAACCCCTAACCCAAACCGGAATCCCTAATCCTAGGGGTTATTTATTTATGTATCTATCTATATATTTTAACATAGTGTTAATTTATTTTATTTATTTATTTATCATAAAAAATGTTGTGGATTTATTTTACGTTTATTTATTAATTAGCAGTAGTAGTTGTAGTAAAACCCCTACCCTAACACAAAATAAATAATAATAATAATAATAATAATAAATAATAATAAGACATAAAATAAAATATTATCCCATAACCCAAATCTTAACCCCCAATCCTAGGGGTTATTTATTTATATATCTATATATTATAACATAGTAATAATTTATTTTATTTTTTTATTTATCATACATTTTTTTGAGGATTTATGTCATGTTTATTTATTATTATTATTATTATTAGTAGTAGTAGTAGTAGTAGTAGTAGTAGTAGTAGTAGTAATAGTAGTAACACCCTTACCCTAGCAACAAAAATAATAATATTATTCTTAAAAATAATAATAATAATAATAATAAAATAAAATATTAACCCCTAACCCAAACCTTAACCCCTAATTCTAACCCTAATCGAACTTTAACTCCTCTTACCCCAACGGGGGGGGGGGGGGAATTATAGTAAATGAATAATAATTGAAAACAAGAAATTAATGCTGATGGAAAAGCTAAAAAAGCTTAAACAAATGAATGATTTCTATTGGCTAATAAAAAACAAAAACCGCCAAAGCTCAAAAACGCTGCCTATTTTTGGTGCGACTTTTGATGCGACTCGATCCAGAGAGCGTAAAAGTCACATGAAAGTCGCACCAAAAGTGGCATCAAAGTCTCACTGGAAATCGCGCCACTTCGGACACGCGCTGATGTGACTGGGGGCCTTACCAGAACAGGTAGCAAGAGGAAGTCTCAAAGGGGAAGAAAACTTGACGGAGGTTTTAACCCTTCCCTAACCCACCAAATACTACCCTGTAACCCCCCAAAAGAGCGTGTCGCCCCCCCCCCCCTCGTGTAGATCAGTGCGCAGTTATCCATTGGAAGTTGTGTAAGAGTAGTAGTATTTAAAGCGGTACACAGTAGGTATGATTGCAGCAGCAAGGCAAAATGTAAAAGAGATGGCGGCCATGTTGAAGCGAAGAGCCAAGCGGGATTTTCTCATCGCCAAATCCCAGTCCCGGTGCCTTTTAGCGGAACGTGTCTGTAAAACAGAATGAGATCTGAGATGCTGAGCTGAAAAAAAAAAATTCAAACGTAGATATACATTTCACGTGAGCTTGAAAGGAAATCCTATCTGAAGGGTCCCGGCAAGAGAAGAGCCGGTATTTCCACCTATCCAGGGGCCCGTCTCGTCTACCGTCCCTTCACTCCAGCACTGCAGCCTCTCGATGCCCATGTCCTGTCGCTGCATCCCATGGCTCTGCCCCTCCTACATTACCGCTGTGTCCTGTTGGGACATAGCGGTCAGGGGGTGGAGCCATGAAATGTAGGCGGGGAGTGGACCTTGGACTAGGTCTCCGGACAATAAAGCAGCCCATAGGTCATGTGAATTCCTTTCCTTCCACCCTCTCGCAACGCTATTGTGACCAAAAATACTTTTGATCTTTCACTGACTGTTGAATGCAATATTCTTTGTGACCCTCTAGCCTAATTTTTTCTCCTGATAAAGGGACTGACTGTGTGCCGAAACGCGTTGGGTACATAGAGAAAAGACTACGATTGCTGCAACTTTTTACGTTTGTACAAAAAAATTTGATTTTTCACTGACTGTTCAGTTGAAACACATGCTGTGTCCAATCACAGCACAGGTAGGTAGGGTACGCATGCGCGCCCTGGACCTGGGAGAATGTTTGCGACGTACAGGTACATCACCCAGCCTGGAGCGGCCGCTTGCCCACAGTGCAACTACTGTACTGTGGGTGCGCAGCAAGCAGTTAAACACTGTTCACACTCCAGAGAGATAAGAAAGTAACATTGTTTATAAACTTTGATCAGTTGGAAATTAGAGAGATACAAAGTAACATTGTTTATAAACATTGATCAGCCGGAAGATAGAGAGTTACAAAGTAACATTGTTTATAAACATTGATCAGACGGGAGATAGAGAGATACAAAGTAACATTGTTTATAAACATTGATCAGACGGAAGATAGAGAGATACAAAGTAATATTGTTTATAAACATTGATCAGTTGGAAATTAGAGAGATACAAAGTAACATTGTTTATAAACATTGATCAGTTGGAAATTAGAGAGATACAAAGTAACATTGTTTATAAACATTGATCAGACGGAAGATAGAGAGATACAAAGTAATATTGTTTATAAACATTGATCAGTTGGAAATTAGAGAGATACAAAGTAACATTGTTTATAAACATTGATCAGTTGGAAATTAGAGAGTTACAAAGTAACATTGTTTATAAACATTGATCAGACGGGAGATAGAGAGATACAAAGTAACATTGTTTATAAACATTGATCAGACGGGAGATGGAGAGATACAAAGTAACATTGTTTATAAACATTGATCAGTTGGAAATTAGAGAGATACAAAGTAACATTGTTTGTAAATGTTGATCAGTCGGAAAATAGAGAGATACAAAGTAACATTGTTTATAAACATTGATCAGACGGGAGATGGAGAGATACAAAGTAACATTGTTTATAAACATTGATCAGCCGGAAGATAGAGAGATACAAAGTAACATTGTTTATAAACATTGATCAGACGGGAGATGGAGAGATACAAAGTAACATTGTTTATAAACATTCATCAGCCGGAAGATAGAGAGATACAAAGTAACATTGTTTGTAAATGTTGATCAGTCGGAAAATAGAGAGATACAAAGTAACATTGGGCCAGATCCACAGTGCTAGTACGCAGGCGTACTTTCAAATTTCCCATGTCGTATCATTCGTTTGAATCCTCACACCATGATACGGCGGCTACGGGGTTCGATCCGACAGGTTCGATCGCCGCGGGGACGCGCTTCATTTAAATGATTCACGCCCCCTACCCGCGTAATTCATCTCCGCCGCGAGAAATACACTACGCCGCCATACCTTACGGGCCGAAATCTTCCTGGATTCGACTTAGAGCCAGGTAAAATACGGCGGCGTAGTGTATCTCTGATACACTGCGCCAGGGCAATTGTATGTGGATCTGGCCCATTGTTTATAAACATTGATCAATCGGAAGATAGAGAGATACAAAGTAACACTGGAGTTTGTTTACTAAAGGCAAATAGTCTGTGCGCTGCAAGTGCAGTTGCTCTAGATCTGAGTGGAAGCTCTGAAATGAGGGGAAGCTCTTCTGATTTCTATCATCCAATCATGTACAAGCAAAAATAATGGGCCAGATTCAGAAAGAATTAGATTCCCGCAGAGTAACAGAGATACTTTACGCCGCCGTACTTTACCTGGCTCTAGGAGGAATTCAGAGAGATTTTGGCCCGTAAGGTACGGCGGCGTAGTGTATTTCTCCCGGCGGAATCAAAATACGCCAATAGGGGGCGTGAGGCATTTAAATTAAGCGCATCCCCGCGGCGATCGAACTGCGCATGCTCCGTTCAGAAATTTCCTGCCGTGCATTGCGCGAAATCACGTCGTTACGTCATTTTTTTTTTTTGAGTAGCGTCGTTTACGGACATTCCTATTCCCGGACGAGTTATGCAAAAAAAAAAAATTGAAAGTCGACGTGGAAACGATGGCCATACTTAACATGGGCCGCGTAACGTTAGACCAGCTGGTTTAACTTTACGTAGTGAAAAAATGACGTACGCGATTGCGAACGACGCTCGTAACTTCGTGGATCTCCGTAAAAAGCTCATTTGCATACCCCGACGCTGAAAACTACGCAAACTCCACCCAGCGGCCACAAAAAGATCGCAGTGTAGATCCGAAGGCGTAGGAAGACGTAAGCCTGTCAGATCGAAGCCCAACGCCGCCGTATCATGGTTTGAGGATTCAAACTAGTGATACGGTGCGTGAAATTTGAAATGACTCCTGTCTAACACCAGTTAGACAGGCGTCATCGCTCTGTGAATCTGGGCCAATGTCTTTATTTTCTTTGCATGTTCTCCTCAGATCTAGAGCAACTGCACTTTCAGTCACCCCCATTGTTTATAAACATTGATCAGACTGGAGATGGAAAGATAAAAAGTTACATTGTATATAAACATGTATTCTTACCTGAAGGCTGTAGACAAGCGCCACTGTCCCGAAAATGAAACAACAAAATATAATGTTCATGATGGACCACGTTAAATAGTCCTTACAAGGGGGCGTATGAGTAGAGCTCATGGTAGTTTGTGTGGTCACCACCATTGGTTGGATGGTATGAACAATCTCTGTGCCTGGAACTGGACTGTTCTGAAGGTCCTGCGGTGGTGGCACCATTCCGGGAATCATGGTGGACAAAGGAAATGATTCGGGCACTGTTGGACCGGGGATCTGCGGTGTTAAGAGTTCTGGGTTATACATTGGAAGAGGCTTTTGGATTTTTTTTTTCCGGTTGTTGTTGTTGGGTTGTGGACGAGAATCGACCATTTCTTGTGGATGTGCCGGTTCTGAGAAAGTTCCTTCACTGGGGTTGTTGATGTGATATGGAGGAGGATTGACAATGCCTCCTGGTTGCGATTCGGAAAGCACTTCATCATAACCCGGTGGTGGTGGGTAGAATGTTGGTTGTGTGGCGTTCATCCCTGGAAGGGACTGTGCTGTAGAGTTGCCGTAGGACGGGGGGGGATTGTCCTGATGACCAAAGTCTACACCTTCGTACGAATTGGACATGATGCCTTTCGAATATTCAACAAACTTGCTGCCTTTCTTCTTCGGTTGCTTCGCATCGGCGTTGTAACCAGTTGTGTGACTTTTCTTCAAAAGTAGCCTAGTTTATAAATTTTAAGAAATTTGCCTAAAGACAGAAGTAGGCAGACCCGGTCACCTGAACCTTTTTTTTTCTTCCCCAGTAAAGAAAGCATTCCTCACCCATCACTCACAGTCAAAAAATGTTGATGGAAGGAATTTTTCTAAATTGTTCTAAAAATTGTTATTGCACAGTAAAAATGGTGCTCAAGCATCTCGGAGCAGTGCGGAGTTGGCACTGGGACCACCAATGGTGCGTCAGCTTCTGCTCCTCGGGGGGTGTTTGGACTAGGGGCGTTCGTGCCAAATAACACGCCCTATAATGCTTTGGCCAATCACAGCGCCATCAGCAAAGAGCCTTTGCCAATTATGGCTCAGGGGGTTAAGTCCACGCCCCACACTATATAAGGCCGCCTGCACGTCGGCCCTGTGTAGTGTGCTGCTGACATTGACCGAGAGAATGTCATTTCATTTAGATTGAGAAAGCAGGCGATTGAGTTAGCTGCAGTGTATTTAGTATATATATACAGTACAGACCAAAAGTTTGGACACACCTTCTCATTCCAAGAGTTTTCTTTATTTTAATGACTATGAAAATTGTAGAGTCACACTGAAGGCATCAAAACTATGAAGTAACACATGTGGAATTATATACATAACAAAAAAGTGTGAAACAACTGAAAATATGTCATTATCTCGGTCCTTTTGCTTTGATTACTGCTTTGCACACTCTTGGCATTCTCTTGTCACCTGAAATGGTCTTCCAACAGTCTTGAAGGAGTTCCCAGAGATGCTCGGCACTTGTTGGCCCTTTTGCCTTCACTCTGCGGTCCAGCTCACCCCAAACCATCTCCATTGGGTTCAGGTCCGGTGACTGTGGAGGCCGGGTCATCTGGCGCAGCACCCCATCACTCTCCTTCTTGGTCAAATAGCCCTTCCCCCGCCTGGAGGTGTGTTTGGGGTCATTGTCCTGTTGAAAAATAAATGATGGTCCAACTAAAACGCAAACCGGATGGAATAGCATGCCGCTGCAAGATGCTGTGGTAGCCATGCTGGTTCAGTATAAATCCCCAACAGTGTCACCAGCAAAGCACCCCCACACCATCACACCTCCTCCTTCGCCATGCTTCATGGTGGGAACCAGGCATGTAGAGTCCATTCGTTCACCTTTTCTGCGTCGCACAAAGACACGGTGGTTGGAACCAAAGATCTCAAGTTTGGACTCATCAGACCAAAGCACAGATTCCCACTGGTCTAATGTCCATCCCTTGTGTTCTTTAGCCCAAACAAGTCTCTTCTGCTTGTTGCCTTTCTTTAGCTGTGGTTTCCTAGCAGATATTCTACCATGAAGGCCGGATTCACACCGGAGTCTCCTCTTATCAGTTCTTCTAGAGATGTCTCTGCTGCAAAAGGTGGCTACTCTAAAGAACCTAGAATATGACATATTTTCAGTTGTGTCACACTTTTTTGTTATGTATATAATTCCACGTGTGTTTTGTCATAGTTTTGATGCCTTCAGTGTGACTCTACAATTTTCATAGTCATAAAAATAAAGAAAACTCTTGGAATGAGAAGGTGTGTCCAAACTTTTGGTCTGTACTGTACATCCAGGCTTTGTGTATATATATAGATATATATATATATATATCTATATATATACATGGCATGGCAGCCATCACAAATTTTGGGGCCCCTTACTTTAGGCAGGGCCCCTCTGGAGCAGAGAACCGGGGGGGGGGGGGTGCTGATAAAAATCAAGTGTAATCTCTTCTCTCCTGACCACTTAAGGACCGCCTACTGCACATTTACGTCGGCAGAATGGCACGGCTGGGCACA
The DNA here is from genome assembly GCA_029574335.1 of Rana kukunoris. Classification (NCBI taxonomy): domain Eukaryota; kingdom Metazoa; phylum Chordata; class Amphibia; order Anura; family Ranidae; genus Rana; species Rana kukunoris. The sequence goes on from CM056058.1 coordinate 5,749,808, forward strand.
TCAATGTATATATACGTTGATTTTAGTACCCAGCCGTGGGTCGCGGGCGCGCGCCCGCGGGCGCGCGCCCCGCGACCCGGTCCGAAGCTCCGGGACCGGGACCGCGGGATTCGCGGACCCGATCGCCGCTGGAGTGCGGCGATCCGTCCCTGGAGCGGAAGAACGGGGAGAGCCGTGTGTACACACGGCTTCCCTGTGCTTCTCTGTGGCCGCAGCATCGATCGCGTCATCCCTGTAATAGGGGGACGCGATCGATGACGTCACACCTACAGCCACACCCCCTACAGTTGTAAACAAACACACATAGGCACACATCCCCTACAGCGCCCCCTGTGGTTAACTCCCAAACTGCAACTGTCATATACACAGTAAACAATGCAAATTTAAATGCATTTTTTTCTGTGAAAATGACAATTGTCCCAAAAATGTGTCAAAATTGTCCGAAGTGTCCGCCATAATGTCGCAGTCACGAAAAAAAATCGCTGATCGCCGCTATTAGTAGTAAAAAAAAAAAATAATAATAAAAATGCAATAAAACTATTCCTTATTTTGTAAACGCTATAAATTTTGCGAAAACCAACCGATAAACGCTTATTGTGATTTTTTTTACCAAAAATAGGTAGAAGAATACGTATCGGCCTAAACTGAGGAAAAAAAATGTTTTTTTTATATATTTTTGGGGGATTTTTATTATAGCAAAAAGTAAAAAATATTTCATTTTTTTTAAAATTGTCGCTCTATTTTTGTTTATAGCGCAAAAAATAAAAACCGCAGAGGTGATCAAATACCACCAAAAGAAAGCTCTATTTGTGGGGAAAAAAGGACGCCAATTTTGTTTGGGAGCCCACGTCGCACGACCGCGCAATTATCAGTTAAAGCGACGCAGTGCCGAATCGCAAAAAGGGGCAAGGTCCTTTGCCTGCATTTTGGTCTGGGTCTTAAGTGGTTAAACAACGGCTAGCCTGGGCTTTTAATGCGTTGGTGTGTGATAAACGCATAGGTGTGAATGAGAAATTACGCAACTTTAATCACTGCATGAGAAAAACACGCACAGAGGTGTCAATGGGCCCTTCCAATGTTATTTAGGAAAGCGACCATTGCTGACATTCATTTGGAAATGCTGGTTGCCTGGCTTCTTTATGCCTTCAACACTTTGGCCCAGATTCACAGAGCGATTACGCCTGCGCAACTGCTGTTGCGCGTGCGTAAGTCTAAATGTGCGCGTGCGTATAGTTGGACGCGATTCACAAAACAATATACGCCAGAAATCTACGTTTTTTGGTCCGGCGTAATAGAATTAGACATTCGCTTCCCTTCGCGCAAAACTGCGCTAGACACACCATTGATTTGCTATTCAAATATGCTAATGAGGGAGTTACGGGGATTCACAAAAAAACGCAGTTGCTGCGCAGGCTACGCGATGTGCGCAACTGCAAAATGTTCTGTCTAAAGTTAGAGGACCTAAAAGCTGGTCTAAATTTTGAAAAAAAGTCTAATTGTCAGATAAAGCAACACTGTTAGTGAGGAGTTCAGCAGTCACACGTGTTGCCCAACAATCTGTATGCCAACATGCCAGGGGCATCGTCGCGCATAGCTATACTACTGACTTTAGATGAACAAAGAAGGATGAGGGCACGGAGGATGGCACTAAGGAGGGCACGGGAGATGTTTTTTTTTTTTTTTGCTTATATAAAATTTACAATTTACAATTTAATCTAATCTAATACAAATATTCTTATCTGATACAAGCCCCTCACTCTTCACTTGATATATCACACACGCATAGACATCTTTGGCATGAGAGATTCTGAGGTGTCTCGCATCTTCAGATTCACCCCTCATGCCATCATGGAATTACCACAACCTTGCAGGAGGACATCAGCAGCCCAACACATGGCACCACCCATGACAGCTACATATACAATCAGAGCCCCATCCCCACAGATTTCCAACAGAACATGTATGGGGACAGCTGGCTGGTTGTTGAGTGACATGGGAGTCAGGCATGACTATCCCCTCCCGTGATGCACACCTCACAAGTGGCACATGCATGACTAACATCCTCCTGTCTTTTCCCTTCAAGGTGATTCTGCATATGCACTGGTACCCCATCTCATGACCCCATCTCATGCCAGCTCACATTATGCATCTTTGCACGTTAAACACACACATTAATCATGGCACAATGAGAAGGCATGCATGCACACCACTGTGGTCCCTAGCACACACACCCCACATCCTCATCAAATTGGATTGGCACCAGTCCGCCATGCAAGACTGGTGAGCAGTAACGCCACGTCAAGGCTCCAATTATGTCACTGTACATTCATACACCATTCACACGGACCTGGGAATCACTTCTCCCTGGTCCTGGGGAACCCTTCTCCACCCAAATTGAGGATGACACCCTTTTTCCAGCAGGAATGTCACCCCCACATTCAAACATCATTCACAACCCAAAATATGCCAAAAATGACATCAAAACCAAAAAAAAAAATGCATAGAAAAAAAACAATGCATAGAAAAAAAAAAAACAGAACAAAAAAAAAAAAATGCAGAGGACCAAAAAAAAAAAAGCATTCAAACCAAAAAAAGGGGGGAAAAAAAAATTAATGCCCTCTGCGTGAGCCACGCCTGGGGCGCCCCCGGCCACGGCCCCGGCCCCTCAGGGGAGATGCATGGGGGAGGGGAAAAGCCGGGGAAGGAGGAGCAGCCCCTGAGATCTGCCCACCTGGCGGCCTGCCCTCCAAGGCCACGGCTATTCTGTCCAGGGCAGCACCAAGTGTTGCCGTGTTGCCCTGGATAGCCTGGGTAAGGGCCCTCACATCCTGCCCAACGCCTGCTGCTGTAGTTTGCAGGACATTTAGGCAGGTTGTGGAGGCCCGGGAATGGGAGTCCAGGTTACCCAGGCTCTCGTTCATGGAGGACAGGCTCTGATCCACCCGCCCCATAGTCTGGCAGAGCTGTCTCAGAAGGCGGGTCTGGGTGGCCAGGTTCCTTCTCAGACAGGCGGGCAGGAGATTGGGCGCCCCCCTGGTGCTCTGGGCTGACCTCCTGGCTCCAGCTGATGGTTGTGGCCGGGGAGAAGGGGAGGCCCTTGTGAGGGGAGCCATGTTGGGGGAGGAGGGGGGGGGGGCTCACCCTTAGGGAGGGCAGGCTTCTTGCAGCCAGAGGGGAAGAGTCCGCAGCAACCAAACGGCCAGTGCCTTCCATGGACTCCTCCTCCTCATGATTCTCCTCCTCCTCATTATCGTCCTCCTCATGATCATCCCCCTCCTCTTGTTCCTCCTCTGCGGACTCTGGCCATGTTGGGGGGGCCTCATTAGGCTGCTGTCCTGGGGTTGGAGCGGTAAGTCCAGATGGCCCTGCACCCTCCTGCACATCTGTGGATGACACAAAGCATTCACAGGTTGGAGGATCCACACACTTGCCACATATTCCCTTTCACCCCCTCCCCCACACATGCTACACACCTGAGAGAACTAAAAACCTTACCTGGCACCGCGGGGACCGGACTTGTGTCAAAGCCTGGCAGGCCCTCCACTTCATGCCGGTGAAAGGTCAGGGCCACCACACGCTCCGTCTCTGAAAATCTAACCCGGCATGGTGGGCCCCCTCCTGTGCCCCTGGCATGGGCATTTATTGCGGCCAGTTTTTTTTTCACCTCACGCCGGAGGTCATTTATTTTCTTTTCTATCCCAGAGCGGGTCCGTGTCTCCCCCTCCCCCGATGAATTGACCTGCTCTGTGATCATATCCAATATCTCCCTCCTCCTGGCCGGGGTGGTGGTGGCACTCTGCGGGCCGTGGAGAAAACGCCCATAGTCGGTAATGGCCCGGGCAAGAATTCTTTTTTCCCCCACTGTAAAATTCAGCTTTCTTTTTCTCTCAGTCATACTTCCAAACAAACTCACTAGCAGTCACCAAAAATCTGTCAAAAATACAAGCACAACCAATCAGACAAGAACACACACAAAGAGAAAAAGAACAGCCAAAAATCACACTAGCACTCAGCAAGAAACAGACACAAAAAAATAAGATGAAAAAATAAAGCAAGAAAACAAACGCTCAGAAATCTATCAATCAAACAAACAGTCTCAAACACTTATCAAAATACACTTTCACAAAACTACCAACAAGCACTAGATCACACAGAACACTAATCTCACAACTACTGTACAAAACACACTCTAACGAACAACAGAGCAAAAGCACTTGGTTCAATGGGAAGGGACACAAAGGGATGTACTTTTGCAATGGAAGGGCGTTTGTGTGTGTCTATTTATGCTGTCTGCGTAGTTCACAACATTGCCCTAGTCCACTTCCAATTTCACTGATTGCGCCGCTCCCGAGTTGTGAGCATGCGCACAACGGAGCTGACATGGTTTCCTTCACGCGCGCATGCGCGAGTCGGCCGGCCCTTCATTTGCATGGGGTCACGGCTCATTTCAATGTAACACGCCCACGTCCCACCCAATTTGTATTACTCCTCCTTACGCCTCCGGAAAAAACATTACGCTTGCGCAATTTCTTGCGCAAAAGCTACGTGAATCGCGGGATTACGCGGCTTGATTGCGCACGTCTAACGTAATCGCGGTGCGCTACGCCGGATCGATATTGCGCCGATGTACGTGAATCTGGGCCATTGAGACCAAGAACAAGCATACCCGGGGCTCAATGAAAAGTAAAATTGGCATACATGTTTATGTGAATGTGCAGAAGTCTAATCCTTCCTTCTCTTGGTAATCTGACTCTCAGATAGTGAAAGCAGCATTCTTGCTGAACGGTGGCTGTAAGAAAATGAATTACAGGATAAAACACATGGACACCGTATTGTATTTAGTCGGAAATTATTAACAGACCGCAGAACTGCACTGTGATAACAAGAACACCATTTATTAAGTACAAAGTACATACAGTTTTTCCCCATTAAGTATACAATCGAATTTTTTTTGGAAAACTTACATATTTTTATTTATTTTTCATTCTGGATGAAGCACAGAAGAGAGACGGCCCCCTGGCAGGTATTTTTTACTTTCAGGGTTTCTGCCGGGGACCACGTCTCCCCGTTTTCTGTAGAAAAATAGACGCCACTCAAACCAGTCCGAGCAAAGTATCGGCGTTGGCCTCAGCTGCCGCTCCAGCCGATGTCCCCAACGCGTTTCACCCCACGGCCACTGGGGCTTGGTCACAGAGGACCTCTGCCACCAAGCCCTGTTGGGCGGGTGAAATGCGTCAAGGAGCGTGGCTGGAGTGGAGGCTGAGGCCAACACAGTTACAGTACTTAGCTTGGGCTGGTTTGAGCGGTGTCTACTGTCAGTGCTTCTGAATTAGTTCAATAATAATAATAATAATAAAATAATAATAATAATCATAAACACCCAAACCCAACCAAAAAAATATAGATAATAGTCATAATAATTATATTAATTATTATAAATATTATCTTTTTATGTCACACTATGTTTGTTCTGTGAATTGTTAATGTAGATGTCTTAAAACAATTTTCTATCTTTTATATAGTGACATACTTCTTGTCATTATTATATCCCCTGAGGAAGCCCGTGGTGGCGAAACATGTCGGGATAACCTTCAAACCTTCTATGTAACAAGACAATTCTTTCTTTCTTTTTTCTTTTTTTTTTTTTGGAATTGTAATTTTTATTGGTTTAAGAGGCAGAAACAAAAACATAAGATTTACATCAACAGGATGCAAAAACAACAGGAAAGAGATATAAAAAGGAACCAGCCATAAAGCAATATAAAAACATTCTCATCATAAAAGCAATTCTTTCTTTTGAAGGATCATTTCAAGACAAGCTGTATTTAATGTTTATGTTTGTTAAAAATCACAACAAACTTTTTAACAGTTTTTTTGTATTAATAAAACGAATTGTGTTTTTACATATACATTTTCGTTTTCAATACTTGCTAACACCCAGGAAATCCCCCCCAAAAAATGTCTCGGTATCTATAATTATTATTATTATTATTATTATTATTATTATTATGATAATAATAAAATAAAAAAATTATTATTATTATTATTATTATTTTATTTATTATTCAAAATGTATTTATTTATTTTGTGTTATGTGTATTTATTATTTTATTATTATTATTATTATTATTAATAATATTATTATTATTATTATTACTTTAGTTATTATTCAAAATGTATTTATTTAATTTGTGTTATGTGTATTTATTATTTTATTATTATTATTATTATTAATAATAATATTATTCGATTTTTTTTAAAGTGGTTAACGTTAGGTGGTTATTTATTTATTTATCTATCTATATAGTATTACATAGTATTCATTTATTTTATTATTTATTTATGATTACTTTTTTTGTGGATTTTTTTATGTTTATTTTTTTATTTATTATTATTATTATTATTATTATTATTAATAGTAGTAGTAGTAGTAATAGTAGTAATAACACCCTTACCCTACCAAAAAATAAATACAAATAATAATAATAAATAATAATAAGACATCAAATAATATATTATCCCATAACCCAAACCTTGACCCCTAATCCTAGGGGTTATTTTTTTATTTATCTATCTATATATTATTACATAGTATTCATTTATTTTATTATTTATTTATCATTATTTTTTTGTGGATTTATTTTACGTTTATTTATTCATTTATTGGTAGTAGTAGTAGTAGTAATAACACCCTTACCCTAACAAAAAAAAAATATCAACAATAATAATAATAAGAAGAAACAATAATACAAAAATAAAATATTAACCCCCTAACCCAAACCTTAACCCCTAATCCTAGGTGTTATTTTTTTATTTATTTATTTATTTAGTAGTAATAACACCCTTACCCTAAGGTAAACAAAAATAATAATAATAATTAATAAGACATACAATAAAATATTATCCCATAACCCAAACCTTAACCCCTAATCCTAGGGGTTATTTATTTATTTATCTATCTATATATTATTACATTGTATTCATTTATTTTATTATTTATTTATTATAACTTTTTTTGTGGATATATTTTACGTTTATTTATTGATTTATTATTATTATTATTAGTAGTAGTAGTAGTAGTAGTAGTAGTAGTAGTAGTAGTAGTAGTAATAGTAGTAATAACACCCTTACCCTAACAAAAAAAAATCAACAATTAGAAGAAGAAACAATAATACAAAAATAAAATATTAACCACCTAACCCAAACCTTAACCCCTAATCTTAGGGGTTATTTATTTATGTATCTATCTATATATTATTACATAGTATTCATTTATTTTATTATTTATTTACCATTATTTTTTTGTGGATTTTTTTATGTTTATTTATTTATTATTATTATTATTATTTAGTAGTAGTAGTAGTAGTTGTACGAGTAGTAATAACACCCTTACCCTAACAGAAAAAATGATAATTATAATAATAATGATAATAAATAATAATATGACATCAAATAAAATATTATCCCATAACCCAAACCTTGACCCCTAATCCTAGGGGTTATTTATTTATTTATTTATTTATTTAATCTATCTATATATTATTACATTGTATACATTTATTTTATTATTTATTTATCATGACTTTTTTTGTGGATTTTTTATGTTTATTTATTTATTTTTATTAGTAGTAGTAGTAGTAATAACACCCTTACTCTAACAAAAAAATAATAATAATAATAAATATTAATAAGACAAAATATTATCCCATAACCCAAACCTTAACCCCTAATCTTAGGGTTTTTTTATTTATCTATCTATATATTATTACATTGTATTCATTTATTTTATTATTTAGTTATCATTACTTTTTTTTTACGTTTACTTATTCATTTATTAGTAGTAGTAATCGTAGTAATAACACCCTTACCCTAACAAAAAAATAATCAACAATTAGAAGAAGAAGAAACAATAATACAAAAATAAAATATTAACCCCCTAACCCAAACCTTAACCCCTAATCCTAACCCTTTACCCCTAATCCTAACTGTAATCTAACCTTAACTGCTCTTACTCCAATAGGGGGTAAAAATGATAATAAATGAATAATGATTAAAAAAAAAAATGAATGCTGATGGAAAAGCTAAAAAAAAGCTCAAAAGCCTAGCAACAAATGATGCAACAGGTGGTATTTTTTTTCCTATTGGCTAATTTTAAAAAAAACATTAAAAACGCTGTATAAAAACATGAAAAAAAAAGGCCCATAAAAAAGCATGAAAAAAAAAAAAAGGCCGGAAAGACGCTACGCTCGGTTGAGAACTCAGCAGACAGCAGTTTTGAAAAGGTGCCTGCGCTGCTTTGGTGCGACTTTCGATGCGACTGATCCCGAGAGAGTAAAGTCGCATCAAAGTCACAATAATAAAAAAAGCCGCACTGGAAATCACGCGACTTTAGAGACGCGCCGATGTGACCAGAACAGATAGCGATAGGAAGTCTCAAAGGGGGAAGATGGACAGAAAACTTGACGGAGGTTTTAACCCTTCCCTAACCCACCAAATACTACAAAAGGAAAAAAACCCTCACCCTGTAACCCCTCCCCCAAAGAGCGAGTCGCCCCCCTCGTGTAGATCAGTGCGCAGTTATCCATGGGAACTTGTGTAGTAGTGTAGGCGGAGCACAGCAGATACGTTGGCAGCAAGGGAAGATGCCAGGCGGTCAAGTTGCAGCGAAGAGACGTGCGTGATTTTCTCATGAAATCCCAAAGTATGGCCCGGTGTTCGTCCCGTTGTTGTTTTTTTGCAATTTTGTCCTGTAAAACAGAATGAGATCTTTAAATGCTGAGCTGATTTTTTTTTTTTTTTTAAACGTAGATATACATTTCAAGTGAGCTTGCAAGTCTTTAAAGGAAACTCTATCTGAAGAGAAGAGCCGATATATCCACCTTTTCAGGGACCCGTATCTTCTACCGTCCCTTCAGCCTCTCGAAAGCCCATGTCCTATCGCTGCATCCCTAGGCTCCGCCCTCTCCTCCATCACTGCTGTGTCCTGTTGTGAGATAGGGGGTCAGGGGGTGGGGCCATGAAATGTAGACGGGGACACTGATCTTTCACTGACTTCTCTGTTGAATGAAATATTTTTTGTGACCCTCTACGCTCTTTATCTCCTGATGAAGGGACTGACTGTGCGCCGAAACGCGTTGGGTCCATAGAGAAAAGAATACCATTGTTGTAACCTTTTATGTTTGTACAATGAAAATTTACCCAAGACAATGGACGATAGTCTCCCCACCCACCATTCTCTCAGACAACACACCTGAGAAAGTCATTTAGGCGCAACATGTCAGGTTGTGGCGTACTGTCAGCTGGAACTGGAAGTGCCGTCTTTATAGTGTAATGCACTGGGACCTCTACCAGCCTGACCTAATTTACACACCTACTCTCAAGAATTAAAGAATAAATAGTTGATAGAATTGAACATATATGTATTAGCATGGGCATCCGCTCCATAGGGCAAGGGAGGGCGCTTACCCCACCCCCCCCCCCCCCTCCAGAAATCAGTGCCATGATTCTTAGCGGGCAGGAAGCAAGGCGGCGGCACGGCCGAATGAAATTAGAGCCGCTCCCTCTCTTTTCTAGCTCCAGCTGACAGAGAGGGGGGCGATCGGGGGAGATATACTGTACAGACAGCCCGCGGCTCTCTTCTCCCTGCCACAGCGGCGCTGCCGAGTTCTCTGGTAAATGGAGCCGCGGCTCAGCTGGAGCTAGAGTGGCTCTAATTTCATTCGCCGCGGCGCCGCCTTGCTTCCTGCTTTCCTCGCCATGATTGGCCACAGCAGAGGGCCAATCAGAAGATTCTGGGGACTGGGAGCATCATGGGAAATATAGTCCCTTAAGAGTGGCAGCCCCAGTCCATAGACACCATGATAAAGCCCCCAGCATGCAAGCACTCTGCTGGGGGGGGGGAGCAAAGAGAATACTGTGCTCATGCTGGGGGAAGCCAGAGAGAGAGCCCCACTGTTCCCACACAACCAGAGAGCCGCGCTGTACCCGCACCAACCAGAGAGCCACGCTGTACCCGCACCAACCAGAGAGTCACGCTGTACCCGCACAACCAGAGAGCCGCGCTGTACCCGCACCAACCAGAGAGCCACGCTGTACCCGCACCAACCAGAGAGCCACGCTGTGCCCGCACCAACCAGAGAGTCGCGCTGTACCCGCACAACCAGAGAGCCGCGCTGTACCCACACAACCAGAGAGCCGCGCTGTACCCGCACCAACCAGAGAGTCACGCTGTACCCGCACCAACCAGAGAGTCACGCTGTACCTGCACCAACCAGAGAGCCACGCTGTACCCGCACCAACCAGAGAGTCACGCTGTACCTGCACCAACCAGAGAGCCACGCTGTGCCCGCACCAACCAGAGAGTCACGCTGTACCTGCACCAACCAGAGAGCCACGCTGTGCCCGCACCAACCAGAGAGTCACGCTGTATCTGCACCAACCAGAGAGCCACGCTGAACCCGCACCAACCAGAGAGTCACGCTGTACCTGCACCAACCAGAGAGCCACGCTGTGCCCGCACCAACCAGAGAGTCACGCTGTACCTGCACCAACCAGAGAGTCACGCTGTACCCGCACCAACCAGAGAGTCACGCTGTACCCGCACCAACCAGAGAGTCACGATGTACCCGCACCAACCAGAGAGTCACGCTGTACCTGCACCAACCAGAGAGCCACGCTGTGCCCGCAACAACCAGAGAGCCACGCTGTACCTGCACCAACCAGAGAGCCACGCTGTACCTGCACCAACCAGAGAGCCACGCTGTGCCCGCACCAACCAGAGAGCCACGCTGTGCCCGCACCAACCAGAGAGTCACGCTGTACCCGCACCAACCAGAGAGCCACGCTGTGCCCGCACCAACCAGAGAGTCACGCTGTACCTGCACCAACCAGAGAGCCACGCTGTGCCCGCACCAACAAGAGAGCCACGCTGTACCCACACCACCAGAGAGGGAGTCACGCTCTACCCGCACCACCAGAGAGAGAGAGCCCTGTTGTACCTGTGAGTTCTAGAAATCTGCACTGATGTTATTGTTGTTGCTGCTGACTAGGGATGAGCTTCGAGTTGGAGTAGAACTCATGTTCGACTCGAACATTGCCTGTTCGCCTAACAGCGAACTATTTGGGGTGTTCGCGGCAAGTTCGTGTGAACTTTAGAACCCTGTTAAAGTCTATGGGACTCGAACGTTTGAAATCTAAAGTGATAGTTTTAAAGGCTAATATGCAAGTTATTGTAATAAAAAGTATTTGGGGACCCGGGTCCTGCCCCAGGGGACATGTATCAGTGCAAAAAAAAGTTTTAAAAACTGCAGTTTTTTTGGCAGCAGTGATTTTAATAATTCCTTTAAGTTAAACAATAAAAGTGAAATATTCCTTTAAATTTTGTACCTGGGGGGTGTATAGTATGCCTGTTTCCCATGCTTAGAACTGTCCCTGCACAAAGTGTAATTTCTGAAGGAAAAAAGTAATTTAAAATCACTCGTGACAAGCGCTTGTTTCCCGTGCTTAGAACTGTCCCTGCACAAAACGTAACTTCTGAAGGAAAAAAGTCATTTAAAATCACTCGTGGCTATAATGAATGTCGGATTCCAGCAATACAGAGAAAAGTCATTCATAAAAAAAGAATGCGTGGGGGTCCCCCCAAATTCAATTACCAGGCCCTTCGGGTCTGGTATGGATATTAAGGGGAACCCTGCGTCAAATTAAAAAAAATTATGTGGGGTTCCCCCCAAATATCCATTCCAGACCCTTCAGGTCTGGTATGGATTTTAAGGGGAACTCCACCCCAAATTAAAAAAAAAATGCAGTGGACCCCCACACATTTTTTTTTATGAATGACTTTTATAAATGACTTTTATGAGCCGACAATTCATTATGAATTGTCGGCTCATAAAAGTCATTTATAAAAGTCATTCATAAAAAAAAATGTGTGGGGGTCCACTGCATTTTTTTTTTAATTTGGGGTGGAGTTCCCCTTAAAATCCATACCAGACCTGAAGGGTCTGGAATGGATATTTGGGGGGAACCCCACATAATTTTTTTTAATTTGACGCAGGGTTCCCCTTAATATCCATACCAGACCCGAAGGGCCTGGTAATTGAATTTGGGGGGACCCCCACGCATTCTTTTTTTATGAATGACTTTTCTCTGTATTGCTGGAATCCGACATTCATTATAGCCACGAGTGATTTTAAATGACTTTTTTCCTTCAGAAGTTACGTTTTGTGCAGGGACAGTTCTAAGCACGGGAAACAAGCGCTACTTTACAGGCATACTATACACCCCCCTAGGTACGAAATGTAAAGGAATATTTCAATTTTATTGTTTCAGTTTAAGCATTATTAAAATCACTGCTCCTGAAAAAACTACCTTTTTTAAAACTTTTTTTGCATTGATACATGTCCCCTGGGGCAGGACCCGGGTCCCCAAACACTCCCCTGGGGCAGGACCCAGGTCCCCAAACACTCCCCTGGGCAGGACCCGGGTCCCCAATCACTCCCCTGGGGCAGGACCCAGGTCCCCAAACACTCCCCTGGGGCAGGACCCAGGTCCCCAAACACTCCCCTGGGGCAGGACCCGGGTCCCCAAACACTCCCCTGGGGCAGGACCCGGGTCCCCAAACACTTTTTAGGACAATAACTTGCATATTAGCCTTTAAAATTAGTACTTTAGATTTCAAACGTTCGAGTCCCATAGACTTTAACAGGGTTCTAAAGTCCACACAAACTTTTGGTCTGTTCGCAGGTTCTGGTGCGAACCGAACCCAGGGGTGTTCGGCTCATCCCTACTGCTGACACCAATGCTGGCGATTTTAATTGCGAAAATTGACAGAAAAGCTGGAGATTGTTATTGCAGAAACTGGCACTGATCCTGGGGGTTGTTATTTCCTTGGGGGGGGGGGGGCTCCATTTTTTATGATATTGTTATTCAAAGTTGCCAGTTGCTTGATAGTTGCATCAGGTTTCTCAAACCTTTGCATGCCTGCGCTTTATGTGATAATGACTAAGCCCCTCCCCTTCATGACATTGTCAAAAAGGGACCGAGCATGGATGACCTTAAAATGATGCCCCCCCCGAAAAATGGTCAGTGGACGCCCATGTGTATTAGTACTTTCGATAAAATCTATTTTATACAATAAGAAAGCAGCCATAACATCAGAGTCTACAGCATTCTCCCTTGTACTGTGAGGAGGTATCCTACAGACTTTGATGTAGATGGTATAATGCGGAGGGGGGACTCTGGTGACCACATTGACCCCCCCATGGACTCTGTGCGGCAGGCTCAGTGAGACAGACCTTGACTTTGATCCATCATCCTCTTCTCTTCTCCTCCTGGCACTCCTACTACTCTTCATATCACCCACCCTTTCAGTCTAGTTTGTCATCTATAGCAGCACAAGTAACATTTGTCCCATACAGTATTTGTGGTTTGGGTGCCATATTGTTGAAGACCAACTCTGCTCTGTGTATATGGGCAGACTTCAATAAAATTGTGCCGGTGTCTTGTTGATCTGGTTCCCCTATCGAGATGGTTCCCAGCTTGACTGCGCTGGCGCGGTCGAAGCCCACGGAAATCTCCGAACCTCGGGTGGCATCCAGTCTCATTCCTTAACATCCCTGTGGATTGGAGGATGTTAAAAAAAAAGCCAGGAGGCCGAGCGAGGGCAGCGAGCCATCCGAGCGTAGCGAGGACGTGAGGTCGACTGGCCACTTACCTCAAATTCCTTGTCGCCCTGGAGGTTCGGTGATTTCCGTCGGCAAGGATTGCGCCTGCGCAGTCAAAACAGGAACCATATCGATAGGAGGAACCATATCGTCAGATAACCGGCAATGGAGACATCGGCATGGCGGGGGGGGGTGTCAAGCTCCTGGTGATGAAGAGCTGAGGGAGAGACGTCCTGTTCAGACCAGAGTAAGGCTCTGCAGACGTTGTCCAAGATTCTCATCTCAGCAGATGGTGTGTGCGTGGAGTGCGGGGTGTGGATGTGTGCTGACCTATCCTCCTCCTTTCTACAAATGTCACCACGTGCCCACCCCGGCCCCTGAGCCCACCGAGCAGCATTTGGCTGGTCATGGGGACCCCCCCATAGTGGCGGAAATGCCAGAGCATTTTAATATATATTTTTTTTTTTGTTTTTATTAAAGGGCCCAGAGGTCCCCAGGGCCCCAGATGGCAACCCCCCCTTTTTTATCAAATTTTTTTTTTTATATATATATATATATATTATTATTTTTTCTGGCTAACCCCCTTTTTTAAATATTTTTGTGTATATATATATATATATATATATACATATATATATATATATATAAGCTCTGCTTCAGGGGGCCCATGCCTGAAGCTGTGTAAGGGGCCCCATAATTCCTGACAATTCCCTGGCAACAGCAACCAAGTCTACCCAACATTTCTTACCACAATGCTACAATGAAAACCGTAACCGCCCCATAAAGGATATAAATAGATATAGAGATCGCGATGCACCGCCAATTACAATTGGCCCATGGAGTACATCTCCTGGTAGTTTGTGTGGTCACCACCATTGGTTGGACAGTATTATCGACCGCTGTGCCTGGAACTGGACAGTTCTGAGGGTCCTGCAGTGGTGGCACCTTTTTGGGAATCATGGTGGGTGAAGGAGATGCTTTGGGCTCTGTTGGTTCGGAGATCTGTGGTGTTGAGAGTTCTGGGTTATACATTGGAGGCTCTTGAATTATTTTTTTCTGGTTGTTGTTGGGTTGTGGAAGAGAAATGGCCGGTGCTGGAGAAGGGATCACCATCGGCCCAGAGAAAGTTCCTTCACTGGGGTTGTTGATGTGATATGGAGGAGGATTGACCACGCCTCCTGGTTGCGATTCGGAAAGCACTTCACCATAACCCGGTGGTGGTGGGTAGAATGTTGGTTGTGTGGCGTTCACCCCTGGAAGGGATTGTGGTGTAGAGTTGTCGTAGTACGGTGGGGGATTGTCCTGGTGACCAAAGTCTACAGCTTCGTACGAATTTCCCTCTGTGGACATGGCGCCTTTGGAAGATTTTTGGGTTCAACAAACTTGCTGCCTTTCTTCTTCGGCGTTGTAACCAGTTGTGTGACTTTTCTTCGAATGTAGTCTAGTTTATACATTTTAAGAAGATTGCCTCAAGACAGAAGTAGGCAGACCCGACCATCTGAACCTTTTTTTTTTCTTCCCCAGTAAACAATGCGTTCCGCGCCCATCACTCACGGTGAAAAAATGTCGATGGAAGGAATTTTTCTACCATTTGAAAAATTATTATTGCACAGTAAAAATGGTGCTCAAGCATCTCGGAGCAGTATGGGGTTGACACTGGGACCACCAATGGAGCGTTAGCTCTTGCTCCTCGGGGGGTGTTTGGACTAGTTGCTAACCCTGCAGTTCCACACATCATTAATACAAATAATGAGCTATAATGCAGAGTATTCCGAAACTTGGTCATGTGCCAACACTCACCATACGTGGTGGACCACCTAGAGAGGGAATGTAAAGTGGTCCACCATGTATGGTGAGTGTTGGCACATGACCAAGATTCGGAAACACATCAAGCAGCTTCCGTGAATGAGGGGGCTGGAGCAACTGTTCAGTGCTGAGTGAAAGAATTTTTCTACCTTCTGAACAATTATTATTGCCCAGTAAAAATGGCACTCAAGCATCTCGGAGCAGTACGAAGTTGGCACTGGGACCACCAATGGAGCGTCAGCTCCTGCTCCTCAGGGGGTGTTTGGACTAGTTGCTAACCCTGCCCTTCCACACATCCTAAATACAAAAATGAACTAATATGCAGAATATTCCGAAACTTGGTCAAGTGCCAACACTCACCATACATGGTAGACCACCTAGAGAAGGAATCTAAAGTGGTCCACCATGTATGGTGAGTGTTGGCACATGACGAGCAGCTTCCGTGAATGAGGGGGCTGGAGCAACTGTCCAGTGCTGGGTCAAGGAATTTTTCTACCTTCTGAAAAATTATTATTGCACAGAAAAAATGGCGCTCAAGCATTTCGGAGCAGTACGAGTTGGCACAAGGACCACCAAATGAGCGTCAGCTCCTGCTCCTCGGGGCTGTTGGACTAGTTGCTAACCCTGCCCTTCCACACATCTTTAAATCAAATAATGAACTATTATGCAGAATATTCCGAAGCTTGGTCATGTGCCAACACTCACCATATGTGGTGGACCACCTAGAGAGGGAATTTAAAGTGATCCACCATGTATGGTGAGGTTCGGCACATGACCAAGATTCGGAAACACATCGAGCAGCTTCCGTCAATGAGGGGGCTGGAGCAACTGTCCAGTGCTGGGTCAAGGATTTTTTCTACCTTCTGAAAAATTATTATTGCACAGAAAAATGGCGCTCAAGCATTTCGGAGCAGTACGAGTTGGCACAAGGACCACCAAATGAGCGTCAGCTCCTGCTCCTCCCTCGGGGGGGGGGGGGGGTTGGACTAGTTGCTAACCCTGCCTTTCCACACATCATAAATACAAATAATTAATTATTATGCAGAACATTCTGAAACTTGGTCATGTGCCAACACTCACCATATGTGGTGGACCACCTAGAGAGGGAATTTAAAGTGGTCCACCATGTATGGTGAGTGATGGCACATGACCAAGATTTGGAAGCACATCGAGCAGCTTCCGTGAATGAGGGGGCTGGAGCAACTTTGTATCAAAAGTTGCATCATAGTAGTGCAGGAAAGTTTTCAAAGTCGTGGCAACTTTAAGTCGCAACCGGTGGAAACGGGTGCCATTGAAATCAATGGGCTGTGACTTGTCATGCGACTTTATGTGTCCAACGTAACATGACAAGTCGCACTCATGGAAACTAAGCCTTTAAGAGCTTTCCTGTACTACTTTGATGTGACGTTCTTGCGACTTGAGTGGCACAGAGTGTAAGGCCCCTTTCACGATACAGCAATTTAAAAATCGCACGATTTTGCCACGATTTCAACTTGTGTCAACTCGCACCAAAGTCGGACCAAAGTAGCACCGGGACTACTTTGAAGTCGGTGCAACTTGAAGTCGCACAGATATAACTGGTACTCATTGAAAATCATGGGCTACGACTAGTAATGCGACTTTGCAGTCCCAAGTCGCATACGTGTGAGAAGGGAGCCTAGGCCACGTAAAAGTCCTGCGGCAAAGTCGCACTAGTGTGAACCGAGCCTGATTGTTTATGACACCCCCAATCGCAGTTAGCGCGATGCATTTGTCACGCTAAGAACGCACCGAAACGCACTCTGAATGCGGCAAAACTCTTGATGCCGCGCGTTCAAAGAGGTTTGTCGCACGTAGGGGAGCCCATTGCAGTGAATGGGCTGCACTATGCGCAATGCGCGCAAGAATAAGGAATCGCTTCTTATCTAATGCGACTTCTGTGGGTTAACATAGGAGTCTATAGGGCTGGAATCGCACCAAAGTCATGCAGGAACCTTTAAAAAAAAAAGTGATTTCCCTTGATGTGCGATTCTGTTGCGACTCGAGTCATGTTTAAGCTCGTGGGACATTTTTTTCATTAATCTTACATCTAATTTCATTGCTTCAGGCCGATATAAAAGACACCAACGGGGGGCTCTGCGTTTTGAGATCGCAGGGAAGAATCGCACCGCAACCGCAAAAACGCTCGTTCAGTCGCCATTCATTTCCAATGGCACCTAAAATGTGGGACGGTGTTGCTGCGATTGTCGTTCGATCTGCCGCAGGGATGAAAGTAGGTCAGGGCATTGTGCTTTGTGGCGGAGCTGTGTAAATCTCAGAATCTCGAATTCTTTAGCAGGTAAAAGAGCCGCGGGGGGGGGGGGGGGGGGAGAGAAGGGCGAAACGCGGCGATTTGCATAAAACTTTGACCTGAAATTTGACAGAACCGGTTCCTCCGCACATTCCCGGAACTTTTCTGTTATTTCACAATGAGGGAGGTGCAGTGAGGGGCCCCCGGGGGGCTCCGGAGACGACTCACATGGTTCAAATTGTTGCACTTTGGGGACCCTTAAGGTGGGGACCATCTTGTGCGGGGTCTCCAAACCGCGGCCCAGGGGCCGGGGGCAGCCCTTTGCTTGCTTTTATCTTCCCCTTGAGCCATCATTCCCCCCCTCCTCACTGACACCAACAATGGGGTACTATTCCTCCCACTGACACCAATGATGGGGTACAATTCCTCCCACTGACCCCAATACTAGGGTACTATTTTTCCCACTGACACCAATCATGGGACACTATGCCCACTTGTCTGGACCCTGGTCGCAGTGCCCCCCCTGCCCTCACTTGTCCGGACCCTGGTGGCAGTGCCCCCCTGCCCTCACTTGTCTGGACCCTGGTGGCAGTGCCCCCCTGCCCTCACTTGTCTGGACCCTGGTGGCAGTGCCCCCCTGCCCTCACTTGTCTGGACCCTGGTGGCAGTGCCCCCCTGCCCTCACTTTTTCAGGCCCTGGTAGCAGTGCCCCCCTACCCTCACTTTTTCAGGCCCTGGTAGCAGTGCCCCCCTACCCTCACTTTTCCGGACCCTGGTTGCAGTGCCCCCACTTTTCTGGACCCTGGTCGCAGTGCCCCCCCTGCCCTCACTTGTCCAGACCCTGGTCACAGTGCCTCCTTCCCCCCCCTTGTCCAGACCCTGGTCGCAGTGCCCCCCTGCCCCACTTTTTCCGGATGCTGGTCGCAGTGCCCCCCTGCCCCCACTTCGTCCGGACCCTGGTCGCAGTGCCCCCATGCCCCTACTTGTCCGGACCCTGGTCACAGTGCCTCCAGCCCCCCCCCCCCTGTCCGGACCCTGGTCGCTGTGCCTCCAGCCCCCCCTTCCCCCACTTGTCCGGACCCTGGTCGCAGTGCTCCCCTGCCCCACTTTTTCCGGATGCTGGTCACAGTGCCCCCCTGCCCCACTTTTTCCGGATGCTGGTCGCAGTGCCCCCCTGCCCCCACTTGTCCAGACCCTGGTCGCAGAGTGCCTCCAGCCCCCCTTGTCCGAACCCTGGTCGCAGTGCCCCCCCGTCCCACTTTTTCTAGACCCTGGTCGCAGTGCCCCCCTGCCCTCACTTGTCTGGACCCTGGTCGCAGTGCCCCCCTGCCCTCACTTGTCCGGACCCTGGTGGCAGTGCCCCCCCTGCCCTCACTTCGTCCGGACCCTGGTCACAGTGCCTCCAGCCCCCCCCCCTGTCCGGACCCTGGTCGCTGTGCCTCCAGCCCCCCTTCCCCCACTTGTCCGGACCCTGGTCACAGTGCCCCCCCCCCTGCCTCCACTTATCCGGACCCTGGCCGCAGTGCCTCCAGCCCCCCCCCTGTCCGGACCCTGGTCACAGTGCCCCCCTTCCCTCACCTGTCCGGACCCTGGTCGCAGTGCCACCCCTGCCCCCACTTGTCCAGACCCTGGTCACAGTGCCCCCCTTCCCTCACCTGTCCGGACCCTGGTCACAGTGCCCCCTTCCCTCACCTGTCCGGACCCTGGTCGCAGTGCCTCCAGCCCCCCTTGTCCGGACCCTGGTCACAGTGCCCCCCTGCCCCCACTTGTCCGGACCCTGGTCGCAGTGCCTCCAGCCCCCCTTGTTCGGACCCTGGTCACAGTGCCCCCCTGCCCCCACTTGTCCGGACCCTGGTCGCAGTGCCTCCAGCCACCCTTGTTCGGACCCTGGTTACAGTGCCCCCCTGCCCCCACTTGTCTGGACCCTGGTTGCAGTGCCCCCCTTCCCTCACCTGTCCAGACCCTGGTCACAGTGCCCCCCTTCCCTCACCTGTCCAGACCCTGGTGGCAGTGCCTATGAAGAATGTCGCTCTGCCCCTATGAAGGGCGCATTCAAAGCATTTTCTTATGAAGGTAAATAAATGAAGCAGAGAAGACAGACAGAGCTGTTTACACAACCCCTTCCCCCGGCACTTCCAGAGAACCGGTTCCTCGGCTCCTTGCCGGAATCACCGCCACGTTTTGGAGAAGTCATTCAAACAATGTAAATGATTTTATTTTCACTTCCTCGAGAGAAAAAAAAAAAGACAACAAACATTTCACAATCTTAACCCCATTCTGTGTCGCATCGCTGCGATTTCCCGCGTCCCCCGCCTGTTATCCGTAATAAGAGGAGGCGGCGGCGCTCAGCACTACGCTGATGTAGATGACGTAGGCGATCCACACGATGTGGCCGCAGATCCCGATGCCCAGGGCCACCATGTTCAGGGTGAAGGCCGTGCGGGAGTTTGCTTGGGCGCTGATGGCGTCCTGGCGATTCGCGGCGTCTCGTGTCTAGAGGGAGAGAGAGAGAGAGAAGGAAATGTGGATCAGGTCTAATCTTTAACCCCTTCAATACCGGCCACTTTTACCCCCTTCCTGCCCAGGCCAATTTTCCGCTGCCGCACTTTTAGACGGATAGAGCTTTCTTTTGGTTTAATCACCAGTCGGCTAAAATGAGAAAAAAGACCAAAAATTGTGTAAATAAGTAATTTTTCTCCTTCACTGATGAGGCAGCACTGATGGGCACTGATAGGTGGCACTGATGGGCACTGATAAGCGGGACTGAAGGGCATTGATGAGGAGGCACTAATATGCAGCACAGATGGGCACTGATAGGTGGCACTGATGGACACTGATATGCAGCACTGATAGGCACTGAAGGGCATTGATGAGGAGGCACTAATATGCAGCACCAATGGGAACTTTTAGGTGGCACTGATAGGCACTGATATGCAGCACTGATGGGCACTGATATGCAGCACTGATAGGTGGCACTGATGGGCACTGATGAGGTGGCACTCAAGGGCATTGATTAGGAGGCACTAATATGCAGCACTGATAGGCACTGAAAGGTGGTACTGATATGCAGCACTGATGGGCACGGATAGGTGGCACTGATGGGCACTGATGAGGCGGCACTCAAGGGCATTGATTTGGAGGCACTAATATGCAGCACTGATAGGTGGTACTGATGGGCACTGATATGCTAACTGATGGGCACTGATAGTTGGCACTCATGGGCACTGATAGGTAGCACGGATAGGTGGCACTGATGGATACTGATATGCAGCACTGATGGACACTGATATGCAGCACTGATGGGCACTGATAAGCGGCACTGATAAGCGGCACTGAAGAGCATTTATGAGGAGGCACTAATATGCATCACCAATGGGAACTGTTAGGTGGCACCGATGGGCACTGATATGCAGCACTGATGGGCACTGATAGGTGGAACTCAAGGACATTGATAGGGGACACTAATATGCAGCACTCATGGGTGGCACTGATGGGCACAGGTGGCACTGATGGGCACTGATAGGAACTAAAAGGCAGCATTGATAGGCACGGATAGGTGGCACTGATGGGCACTGATAGGAACTAAAAGGCAGCACTGGCTGACATCACTGATGGGCACTGATTGTCATCCCTGATGGGTACTCTTGGGGCTGCCCTGATTATCTGTGCCGATCTCCCCTGTGAGGAGATGCCCGTGATCGGCTCTCCTCTCCTCATACGGCTGTCAGCGTGAGGAGAGGAACGTCAGTAACCAGCATCTCTTTGTTTACATGTGATCAGCTTTGATTGGACACAGCTGATCACATGGGTAAAGAGCAGCGGCGGCCGGTCCATTAGTGGCGCAGGGGTGACGCCCCCCTAATCTCCATGCCGGGGCACCGGACGCATCGATTTCTAGTATTATTATATTAAGCACATGATTAGCTCCTGACGCTCTAATTGGCTTCAAAAAGGTTCGGTCTCGGGGTGCGGTGAGCCCACCCACTTGTGACATTAGCCAATCAATATTCGCTATTGTCTTCTGGCTTCCCCGCCCCCGGGGGAATTTTATTATTATGTATTTTCTTTAAATTATTGCATTTGAGCAGAAAAATCCACGAATCGAGCGTTTCCCTGCATTTCTATGGAGCAAATAACGCTTTCAAAAAAAAAAAACGCACCAATCCGCCGGATTCGAGCTCCAGAACGTTTTTGAGCTTCAGGCACCTTATAGTGGAGTTGTGAACCGACTCCATAGAGAATAATTATTTTTACTTTTCCTGCAAGCAGAAGTTAGAATAGGAGATTCTACAAAGTCTACAACAGTGACATCTGATGGCCAAGAAAGAGTATTACACTTACATGTCGTGTTCTAGTTTAAAGAACCCTGGATGCTGAGGACAATAATGGGACACCGGTAGGGACGGGCAGGGCCGCCATCAGGGGGGTACAGGCATTACACCTGTAAGGGGCCCGGGGGTCCCCAGGGGCCCGGATGGGAACCACACTAAAAAAAAAAAAAAATTTTTTTTTTTTTTTTTTTTTTTTTTTTTTTTTTTTTAGGGGTCCGAAAGTCCCCAGGGGCCCGGAGGCCACCAAGGGCCCCAGATGGCAAGCCCTTTTTTTTTTATAAAAAAAATATTTTTTTATAAAAAAAATATTTTTTTATAAAAAAAATATTTTTTTTTAATTTTTATTAAAGGGCCCGGAGGCCACCAGGGCTCCAGATGGCAAGCCCTTTTTTTCTTTTTTTTTTATAAAAAAATATATTTTTATATAAAAAAATATATTTTTTTAATATATTTTTATTTTCTTTTTTATTAAAGGGCCAATTTTTTTCTTTTTTTTTTTTTTTAGAGGTTCGGAGGTCCACAGGGGCCCGGAGGCCCCCAGGGCACTGGATGGCAACCCCCCTTTTTTTATTGATTTTCTATAAAAAAAATTTTTTATATATTTTTATTTTATTTTTTTATTAAAGGGCCATTTTTTTAGGGGTCTAGGGGCCCGTAGGCCACCAGGGCCCCAGATGGCAACCCCCTTTTTTTTATTTTCTTTTTTATAAAAAAATATATTTTTTTAATATATTTTTATTTTATTTTTTATTAAAGGGCCAATTTTTTTTCTTTTTTTTTTTTAGAGGTCCGGAGGTCCACAGGGACCTGGAGATCCCCAGGGCCCCAGATGACAACCCCCCTTTTTTATAAAAAAAAATGTATAATTATTATATATTTTTTTATTTCTTTTATTGTTATATTTATTATATATATATATATATATATATATATATATATATATATATATATATATATATATATATATATATATATATATATATATATATATAATTATTATTATTATTATTAAAGGGCCCAGAGGTCCTTTTTTATAATTTATTTTTACTTTTTTATATTATTTTATTTCTTTTTTTTAATATATAGATGTATTTTTATTAAAGGGCTCAGAGGTCCCCAGGGCCCCATGTGTCAAACCCCCTTTTTTTATAATTGTATTTTTTATTTTTGTTTATATATTTTTTTTATATTTTTATTTTTTATTAAAGGGCCCAGAGGTCCCCAGGGCCCTGGAAGGCAACCCCCTTGTTTTGTTTTTTTATATAAATGTTTATTTCTTTGTTATATATATATTTTTTTATTTCTTTCTTTTTTTTTTTAAAGGGCCCAGAGGTTTTTTTTTTTATTAAAGGGCCCAGAGGACCCGAATGGAAAGCCCCCTTTTTTTGTAATTTCCTTTTATAAAAAAAAAAAAAAATAAGTTTCCCGGGGCCCCAGTTGGCAACCACCCTTTAAAAAAAAAAAAAATATATATATATATATATATATATATATATATATATATATTCTCTCTTTTTATTAAAGGGCATAGAGGTCCCCAGGGCCCCGGGTGGCTACCCCCCTTTTTTATATTTATTCTTTATTTCTTCAGGGCACCCCCGCTTCTCAATTTGCGCCAGCAGCCCCCCCCCCCCCGCTTCTCAATTTCATGCGGCAGCACCCCCCCCCCCGGTTCTCTGCTCCAGGGGGCCCATCCCTGAAGCTGTGTAAGGGGCCCCAAAATTCCTGATGGCGGCCCTGGACGGGTGACCACATTTTCAAACTGCCATTCAGGGACACCCCCCCCCCCCCCTTCCTAATTTATTTTTATTTTTTATACCTTTCTTTGTGACCCCCATAGATTTCACTGGTTCATCCTGGGACCTGTAGTTCTTCACTGGTTGGGGGGGGTCACATCTTCAGCTCGGAGGGGTTCATGGTAGGACCTGTAGTCCTTCACTTTTGGGGGGGTTCCCCCAAAAGTGAAGGACTACAAGTGCCAGCATGAACTCCTAATATCTAAAGCTGTGACCCCCCCCCCCCCAAAAAAAAATTTTTTGAAGGACTACAACACCCAGCATGAACCCCTGAAATCTAATGGTGTGATCCCATATATTTCACAGGTTTATGCTGGGACCTGTAGATCTTCACTATTTGGGGGGCGGGGGGGGGGGGGGGTTGTCACATCTTCAGCTTTGGATGCTGGATCAAAGTAAAGGACTACCAATTCCAGCATGAACCCCTGATATCTAAAGAAGTGACCCCCCCCCCCCCAATTTGAAACTCCCAGCATGAACCTGTGAGATCTAAGGGTGTGACCCCATAGATTTCACGGGTTCATGCTGGGACCTGTAGTTCGTCACTAGTTGGGGTTCAGGGGGGGTCACATCTTAAGCTCTGAGGGGTACATGCTGGGACCTGTAGTTCGTCACTAGTTGGGGTTCGGGGGGGGGGGTCACAGCTTAAGCTCTGAGGGGTTCATGCTGGGACCTGTAGTTCGTCCCTAGTTGGGGTTTGGGGGGGTCACATCTTAAGCTCTGAGGGGTTCATGCTGGGACATGTAGTTCGTCACCAGTTGGGGTTCGGGGGGGTCACATCTTAAGCTCTGAGGGGTTCATGCTGGGACCTGTAGTTCGTCACTAGTTGGGGTTTGGGGGGGGGGTCACATCTTAAGCTCTGAGGGGTTCATGCTGGGACCTGTAGTTCGTCACTAGTTGGGGTTCGGAGGGGTCACATCTTTAGCTCTGAGGGGTTCATGCTGGGACCTGTAGTTCGTCACTAGTTGGGGTTCGGAGGGGTCACATCTTAAGCTCTGAGGGGTTCATGCTGGGACCTGTAGTTCGTCACTAGTTGGGGTTTGGGGGGTCACATCTTAAGCTCTGAGGGGTTCATGCTGGGACCTATAGTTCGTCACTAGTTGGGGTTCGGGGGGTCACATCTTAAGTTTTGAGGGGTTCATGCTGGGACCTGTAGTTCATCACTAGTTGGGGTTCGGGGGGTCACATCTTAAGCTCTGAGGGGTTCATGCTGGGACCTGTAGTTCGTCACTAGTTGGGGTTTGGAGGGGTCACATCTTAAGCTCTGAGGGGTTCATGCTGGGACCTGTAGTTCGTCACTAGTTGGGGTTCGGGGGGTCACATCTTAAGCTCTGAGGGGTTCATGCTGGTACCTGTGTCAGTTTCATTCCAGGACACTGTATTGTCCCAGAGTGAAGGTGCCTGGGACAGACCTGCAGACAGACCGAGCAATCCGGGACACGTGGTCACCCTAGGCACCGGAGGGGGAACCTGAGTACAGTAATGGGGCGCTGTTAGGGGGTGGGGGCTAAGGACAGTAGAGGGGCACTGGGGGGAGCTAGAGACAGTAATAGGTTGCTAGGGTGAACCCAAGGACACTAATGGGGCACTGGGGGGGAGGTGAGGATAGTAATGTGGAGTGCTGTGAGGGGGGTGTTGAGCACAGTAATGGGGCACTGGGGGGGAACCTGAGGACAGTAATGGGGCGTTGTGAAGGGGGCCTGAGGACAGTAATGGGGCACTGGGAGGGGAAACCTGAGGACAGTAATTTGGGATGCTGTGAGGGGGGCCTGAGGACAGTAATGGGGCACTGGGAGGGGAAACCTAAGGACAGTAATGGGGCACTGGTAGGGGGAAACCTGAGGACAGTAATGGGGCACTGGGAGGGGAAACCTAAGTACAGTAATGGGGCACTGGGAGGGGGAACCTGCGGACAGTAATAGGGTGCTGGGGGGGGAGATGAGGACAGTAATGTGGGGTGCTGTGAGGGCGGCTGAGGACAGTAATGGAGCATGGGGGTACCCTGAGGACAGTATTAAGGGGACTGAGGACATTATTAGGGGGGAATGATTACAGTAATTGGGTCACTGAGGATATTAATTGTTGGAGGACTGAGGACTTTATTAGGGCGGTCCAAGGACAGTAAAAAGACAGGAATTGGGTCACTGAGGACAATAATGGGGTATATAGCATTGCTGATGTGCTAGCCTGCTCACTCAGTGCCCTAATGGGGGGGGGGGGGTGACACCATCCCTAGTGACACCACTGTCTATGGAGAACCAACTCTCCTGATTTGGATTACTCTCCTTCTGTAACACACGTCCTTTCCTGGGGTGACTACCCTCACTGTATTGTATCTATGGAGGAGCAGCGTTGTCACCCTAGGCTTCTCTCCTGAGTGGAGTTCTGAAAAGCCTGAAAAAAATAAAACAAATGCAGCCGCCACATCTAAGGTCCGGTTGGTTGGAGAGTCTATTATATTCCACCCCAAACCCCCCCCCCCCCCCCCCCCGCCGGTCTTACCTGTACAGAGAAGATGAGCGCGGCGATGCCTATAGGAAGACAGCAGCAGATCATATTCATGATGGACAGCCCCAGGTAGTCTTTATAGGCCGGCTGCGGCACCACGATGACCGTTGGCTGTGTGGTCACCACCATGGGAGGGGGGACCGTGTAGTACGGGGAGGGGGGGACGTTGGGGTCCTGGGAATGGTTGAGTGGGGGGTACATCTTTATTTTCCGATACTCCCGGGATCTCGGCTGAGTGAGGATTGTTTGGTCGGCAGGTGATGTTTTATTTGGGAGTGTCCCGGGAGTGAAATCCGAGCTTCTCATACATTGTGTATAAGAACGAACATAATCCAGAGCGATCGTCCGAGTCCCACCCACATCATAAGAATAGAGGGAATCCCTGGAACACACACCGCCGACCGCCAAAACCACGGATCAGGGAGGGGAGAACTTTCTATAGAAGAAAGACCTCTGCAACAATGTATCTCATTATTCACAGTACAGAACAATGGAAAGGCCGGAGGATATAAAGAACAATGGAAAGACCGAAGGATATAAAGAACAATGGAAAGACTGAAAGATATAAAGAACAATGGAGAGACTGGAAGATATAAAGAACAATGGAAAGACTGGAAGATCTAAAGAACAATGGAAAGACTGGAGGATATAAAGAACAATGGAAAGACTGGAAGATATAAAGAACAATGGAAAGACTGGAGGATATAAAGAACAATGGAAAGACTGGAGGATATAAAGAACAATGGAAAGACTGGAGGATATAAAGAACAATGGAAAGACTGGAGGATATAAAGAACAATGGAAAGACTGGAGATATAAAGAACAATGGAAAGACTGGAGGATATAAAGAACAATGGAAAGACTGGAGGATATAAAGAACAATGGAAAGACTGGAGGATATAAAGAACAATGGAAAGACTGGAGGATATAAAGAACAATGGAAAGACTGGAGGATATAAAGAACAATGGAAAGACTGGAGGATATAAAGAACAATGGAGAGACTGGAAGATATAAAGAACAATGGAAAGACTGGAGGATATAAAGAACAATGGAAAGACTGGAGGATATAAAGAACAATGGAAAGACTGGAGGATATAAAGAACAATGGAAAGACTGGAGGATATAAAGAACAATGGAAAGACTGGAGGATATAAAGAACAATGGAGAGACTGGAAGATATAAAGAACAATGGAAAGACTGGAGGATATAAAGAACAATGGAGAGACTGGAGGATATAAAGAACAATGGAAAGACTGGAGGATATAAAGAACAATGGAAAGACTGGAGGATATAAAGAACAATGGAAAGACTGGAAGATATAAAGAACAATGGAAAGACTGGAGGATATAAAGAGCCATGGAAAGACTGGAAGATCTAAAGAACAATGAAAATACTGGAAGATCTAAAGAACAATGGAAAGACTGGAGGATATAAAGAACAATGGAGAGACTGGAAGATATAAAGAACAATGGAAAGACTGGAGGATATAAAGAACAATGGAAAGACTGGAGGATATAAAGAACAATGGAGAGACTGGAGGATATAAAGAACAATGGAAAGACTGGAGGATATAAAGAACAATGGAAAGACTGGAGGATATAAAGAACAATGGAAAGACTGGAGGATATAAAGAACAATGGAAAGACTGGAGGATATAAAGAACAATGGAGAGACTGGAGGATATAAAGAACAATGGAAAGACTGGAGGATATAAAGAACAATGGAAAGACTGGAGGATATAAAGAACAATGGAAAGACTGGAAGATATAAAGAACAAGATAGAGAGATAGATAGATAGATAGACAGACAGACAGACAGACAGACAGACAGATAGATAGAGAGATAGATAGATAGATAGATAGATAGATAGATAGATAGATAGATAGATAGATAGATAGATAGATAGATAGATAGATAGATAGATAGATAGATAGATAGATAGATAGATAGATAGATAGATAGATAGATAGATAGATAGAGAGAGAGAGAGAGAGAGAGAAAGATAGATAGAGAGAGAGAGAGAGATAGAGATAGATAGATAGAGAGATAGAGATAGATAGATAGATAGATAGATAGATAGATAGATAGATAGATAGATAGATAGATAGATAGATAGATAGATAGATAGTGATAGATAGATAGATAGATAGATAGATAGATAGATAGATAGATAGATAGATAGATAGATAGATAGATAGATAGATAGATAGGTAGAGAGAGAGATAGATAGATAGATAGATAGATAGATAGATAGATAGATAGATAGATAGATAGATAGATAGATAGATAGATAGATAGATAGATAGAGAGATAGAGAGATAGATAGATAGATAGATAGATAGATAGATAGATAGATAGATAGATAGATAGATAGATAGATAGAGAGATAGATAGATAGATATTTTGTATTGTGTACAGAAAGATGTGTTCTGTCAGTTCTCGCAATACATACATTTTATTGATATGACATCACACACAATATATATATATATATATAATATACAGATACTGGAAGTGATTGTCTTGGGCTCTCCCCGGGCTGGACCCGGACGTTCGGCTCGTATTGTTTGTTGTCTGTCTTGGATCTGAATAGCGGGGGCACAGCGGTAGAGTAGTACATTAGCACATCGCTGCCACGATGCCAAGGGAAGTTGTGGCAATGTTGACTTCCCTGGCACACACGCGGCTCTTCTATGCCAGCTCCCCGTTGTTCCTCTTCCTGCCAATCGAAACCTGAAGACAAACAGACAACTTCCCGAGTCACAGATGTGTTACAGATATTGTATGTAATGGAGGAAAGGTCAAATGTATCAATAATAAAAATAGCAACATTATTATTATTATTATTATCATTATTATTATTATTATTATTATTATCATTATTATTATCATTATTATCATCATTATTATTATTATTATTATTTTTATTATTATTATTTTTATTATCATCATTATTATTATCATTATTATCAGAGGTTTTTTTTCTCATAAAATAGGTGCAGGAACTCAACCACGACCCGTTCAGATTTCAAAAACAGTAGAAGGGTCTTAAAGGGGCATTAAATACCAGGATTGCATTACACACACAGTGCAGAGCTGTCACTTGTAAACACAGAAACCAGACTTCTGTGTTTACAAGTGATTGTGGTGAGCAGGCACCAAAGGGTCTGAGCCAAAGGTGGTGGAACCGAGTTCTCCCAAGTTCCCCCTGAAAAGGAGCCCTGATTATTATTATTATTATTATTATTGTTATTATTATTATTATCGTCATTATTATTATTATTATTATTATTATTATTATTATTATCATTATTATTATTATTATTATTAGTGACATTAGAACATTTTTCCTGCCTGCTGTAACATATTTCCATTATCATTCTATACACAGATTTCTAGGCTGCCCCCTAGTGGTCATCTTTATAGAACTGCAATTCTTCCTTAAAAAAAAACAAAAACAACATCCTCCCGGCTATGAAGAGAACGCATTGTTTTCGGTCAGCCAGCTGTGACTTCTACACCAGAGAGAAACAGGAACCAAAAATCATAACAAGTACATCCAATATACAATTACAATCCTTGCTTTGTGCACTGGTCCAAACCATTTGGTGTGGGGGGAGGGGGGGTTATGATGTGGGGATGTTTTTCAGGGGTTGGCCCCTTAGTGCCAGTGAAGGGAACGCTTAAGGCGTCAGCCTCAATTTTTTGCTCCCAACTTTGTGGGAAGAGTTTGGGGACGACCCCTTCCTGTTCCAACATGACTGCCCACCACACAAAGCAAGGTCCATATAGACACGGATGAGCGTGTTTGGGGTGGAGGAACTTGACTGACCTCAAACTAATATGATATCTTTGGGATGAATTAGAGTGGAGACTGAGAGCCAGACCTTCCCATCCAACATCAGTGCCTGACCTCACAAATGCTCTTCTGGAAGAACGGTCAAACATGCTCGCCCGCACGTCGGGAATTTCACATCTTTCCCACTGCAGTGGCGTCACTAGGGTTGGTGTCACCCAGTGCAAAAAAAAATGGTGTCTACCCCCACCAACTATAGTGTCCCCTCAGTAAAGACCCCCTCCCTTGGTGCAGACACCCCCATCGGTGCAGACACCCCCACCTCAGGGCAGACCCTCCCCAGCAGTATACCCCCCTCAGTACAGACACCCCCCCTCTCAGTACAGATACCCCCCATAGTACAGACACCCCCCATAGTACAGACAGTACCCCTCAGTACAGACACCCCCCCCCCATAGTACAGACAGTACCCCTCCTCACTGCAGACACCCCTCAGTACAGACACCCCCCTCTCAGTAAAGACACCCCCCATAGTACAGACACCCCCCATAGTACAGACAGTACCCTCCTCAGTGCAGACACCCCCCTCAGTACAGACACCCCCCATAGTACAGACAGTATCCCTCAGTACAGACACCCCCCCCTGTAGTACAGACAGTACCCCTCCTCAGTGCAGACACCCCTCAGTACAGACACCCCCCTCTCAGTACAGACACCCCCCATAGTACAGACACCCCCCATAGTACAGACAGTACCCCTCAGTACAGACACCCCCCCCCCCCCCGTAGTACAGACAATACCCCTCCTCAGTGCAGACACCCCTCAGTACAGACACCCCCCCCTCTCAGTACAGACACCCCCCCTCTCAGTACAGACACCCCCCATAGTACAGACAGTACCCTCCTTAGTGCAGACACCCCCCTCTCAGTACAGACACCCCCCTCTCAGTACAGACACCCCCCTCTCAGTACAGACACCCCCATAGTACAGACAGTACCCCTCCTCAGCACCTGTGGGTTTAACCAGTTTTTTTTTTGTTTATAATTCTCCTCCATATTTTTGCTAATAGGTGTCCCTCATTCCCATCTCAGAAAGTTGGGAGGCATGCCTCTATCCATCCCATGGGCCCCCTGTCCATCCCACTGCCCCTCTGACTACTCTGTGGCCCCCCCTGACATCTCAGTTGTTCTTCTTGATGCCTAGGGCCCACTTATCATCTTGCGCATGGCCTGCTGATTTCATACGCCCCTGCCCCAAAAATCTGCAAAAAAATAGGGGGGGGTGTCCCTGAATGGCAGTTTGGAAATGTGGTCACCCTAGTGCAAACACCCCCCAGTAGTAAAGACACCCCTTCTTTCAGTACAGACACCCCCCCCCCTCAGTACAAACACCACCCGTAGTACAGACAGTAAACCCCCTCAGTGCAGACACCCCCCTCTCAACACACACAACCCCCGGAGTACAGACAGCAACCCCTCCCCAGTAGTACAGACACCCCCCAGTAGTACTGACACCCCCCTCTCAGTACAGACACCCCCCCTCAGTACAGGCACCCCCCGTAGTACAGACAGTAACCCCCCTCAGTGCAAAAACCCCCCCCATCAGTATGACTCCCGCCGCCGGGTGTACCAAGATGGCCGCGGCTCCGGAGCTAGGCCGAAGCCGCGACCTTTCCTAACGCTACGGCCGTGGCGGCAATCCGCGGATCACAAAGTGTGCCGATCCTAAGGGGGTGATGCGTTGCACCACTAGCTATAAGGGATGTATTCGATCCAGTTGATGTGCTTTTGTATGTCAATTTGTAATTAACTCAATGAAAAAATATATCATATTTAAATAAATATTTAATGTTTCAAAGTAATTTTCTTGCAAAAAAAAAAAATGAAAACAAAGTGGTATGTTCTGTCATTAGGCCCAGTCTGTCCAGGAAGTAGGGTCACCTGCTGACTTGGCACCATCCATAGGCAGCTTAACTCTTCAGTAAGACACGGAAGTTGAATCCAACGCAACTTTACTTCATCTTATTGCAGTACAGAGAATGTTTTTCTAGAGTCTTTTTCGAGTGTAAGAAGGCAATCACCTTCCTAAGCCTCGTCTCTGTGAAACACTAACACTGACTAAGGCAACTTAAAAGAAATGGGGATGGGGGGGGGGCGGGGTCTAGCCAGCATACCGATGAACAAGAATATTCTGATGCAGTTCAATGCAATGTCTCTGCCTCTCAGACCCCCTCCCCCCTCCTGAGCCTCCTCTGCCTCTCAGCCCCCCTCTTGAGCCTCCTCTGCCTCTCAGAACCTTCTCCTCTGCCTCTCGGACCCCACTCCTCTGCCTCCCAGACCCCCCTCCTGATCCTTCTCTGCCTCTCAGACCCCCCTCCTCTGCCTCTCAGACCCCCCTCCTGAGCCTCCTCTGCCTCTCAGACCCCCCTCCTGAGCCTCCTCGGCCTCTCAGACCCCCTCCCCTGCCTCTCAGACCGCCCTCCTGAGCCTCCTCTGCCTCTCAGATCCTTCTCCTCTGCCTCTCAGACAACCTCCTCTGCCTCTCAGACCCCCATTCTCAGACCTCTCTACTTTGCCTCTCAGACTCCTCTACTCTGCCTCTCAGACCCCTCTACTCTGCCTCTCAGACCCCTCTACTCTGCCTCTCAGACCCTTCTCCTCTGCCTCTCAGACCCCCCTCCTCTGTCTCTCAGACCCCCCTCCTCTGCCTCTCAGACCCCCTCCTCTGCCTCTCAGACCCCCCTTCTCTGCCTCTCAGACCCCTCTGCCTCTCAAACCCCTCTACTCTACTCTGTTTTTTAGACCCATCTCCTCTGCCTCTCAGACCCCCCTCCTGAGCCTCCTCTGCCTCTCAGACCCTTCTCCTCTGCCTCTCAGACCCCCATTCTCAGACCCCTCTACTCTGTCTTTCAGACCCCTCTACTCTCAGACCCCCCTCCTCTGCCTCTCAGACCCCCCTACTCTGCCTCTCAGACCCCTCTACTCTGCCTCTCAGACCCCTCTACTCTGCCTCTCAGACCCCTCTACTCTATTCTGCCTCTCAGCTCCCTCTCCTCTGCCTCTCAGACAGGGGATGGATGGAAAGTGACACACTGAATCTGGTGGCAGGTGATGATGGCAAGTGACAGGCTGACACAAGTGACACGCTGTAAAGTAGGTGTGTAAATTGGGGCTTATAGGAGCTCCCATAGCATTACTTTGCCCAGGGGCCCATGATGCTAGTAAGATGGGCCTGGGTGTCACTAAATGGTAGTTTGGAAATGTGGTCACCCTAGTAGTCGCTCACTCTCTCAGGGTAGTCGCTTGCTCTCAGTATAGTTCCTTGCTCTCTCTGGGTATTTGCTTTCTCTCTCGGGGTAGTCGCTTGCTCTCAGTAGTTACGCACTCTCTCGGGGTATTCACTTGCTCTCTTGGGGTAGTCTCTCACTCTCTCAGGGTAGTTTCTTGCTCTCAACATAGTTACTTGCTCTCTCGGGGTATTCAGTTGCTCTCTCGGGGTAGTCTCTCACTCTCTCAGGATAGTAGCTTGCTCTCAGCATAGTTACTCGCTCTCTTGCTCTCTTGGGGTAGTCACTCACTCTCTCAGGGTAGTCGCTTGCTCTCAGTATAGTTACTCGCTCTCTCTGGGTATTTGCTTTCTCTCTCTGGGTAGTCGCTTGCTCTCAGTAGTTACTCACTCTCTCGGGGTATTCACTTTCTCTCTTGGGGTAGTCTCTCACTTTTTTTAGGGTAGTTGCTTGCTCTCAGCATAGTTACTGATGACGAAGTTCTGATACCTAGGGAACGAAACATGTAAACTTTTGGCGGAACAGGGACCCCTCTATGCACACTTCAGCCTCACGGTTTTTCCTTTATCAGCTCGGTAATATTGTACCTTGAGCAGATATACCATCAATTAAAGGATGCCTTATGGAGACATGAAAAGCACACCTTGAGGACAATTACAACACTTGGCTTCCAGCCATTGTATTTGGAGATTGAATAATTTTATTTTTATTTTCATTCTGGACATTGCAATCAACAACTCATTATCAGAGACGCTGTACTACCACTGTCCTACCTTGGACACTATCATACCGATTCACCTGATATTGCTACTTCTAGGAATAGCGCTTCAAGCTTTATGCATAAATGGATGGTTTGGCTGCAATCCCTTTGAGCAGTGCGTGATTGGAGAAAATAGCTTCTACTTAGAGCTATGAATGACAGCAAAACCGTGAGTAAACACTGCACTAATACTGCTGAGGAATATTACTACAACACTGTCATCTACCAACTAGCATATTATATGCCCAATCACCTATCATCCATCCATGATAGCTGATACAAATCTCATGGAATGTGAGCTGCCTAATAGGATGAATAAGCACTATGGGCCAGATTCAGGTAGATGAGAGCATCTTTTCTCCAGAGTAACGCTTCTCATTTACGTTACTCCGACGACCCTTTCAGCGCAAGTACTGTTATTCACATAGCAGTTGCGCGTAAACTTGCGCCAGAGTAACGATAATGCGCTGGCGTAACCCGACGCAAGGGGAAGTGGGTGTGATCATATGTAAATGATGGGCGGAGCCCAGCGCAGAGGCTTACGTTCAGCGCATCAACCACGGAGCATGCGCAGTGAGTGAGGCTCCACTCGCCCCCTTTGTGCGCATGCTCACAACTTCCGTCGGCACCACTTCACGGGAAACGTCAGCGCAATGCCTTCCGTTGGGCGTTTAAATGCGCCCGTAGAAGCGCCATTTCGGCACTAAAGTATATCCTGCTCCCCCTCCCCGCAGTGATGTTACTTTTGTTCTGAGATGGCTGCTCCCGTTCCCCGCAAACACACAGGAGAAAGCTGAACTCTAAAGGCCAGGAGCTGTCAGCCGTCATCTCGGCTATGGAGACCTATGATGTCTTCCTCCATGGCTGTAAAATTTGACAGACAAGCATGGACAGAGGTGTTGTCCTGCAAGTGGGGGTGCTCAGCTAGCTCTTATCGTCGGTAACGCTGCTGTAGCTGCTCTCCTGCTGACCTGTGACCGTCTGGAGTAAAGATAAAGCAGCCTTTTGTAGAAATAACTTTGCGCCGGACGGACGAGATACGCGCGGCGCATGTAGCCAGCGTATGGTGCTAATCCGTTCGTGAATTGGGAAAAATCCCTCATTTGCATATTTGCAGGGGAAATCAATAGGCGCGACTGATGCGCCCAGCGAAATTAAGCGCTGACGATACTCTGGCGTCGGAACGTTCCGCCGGTCGCAAATGGCCCGTTATTGGGCGCATCTAGTTTGGTGGGTAGGGGCACATAGAAACGACGGCGCATCATCACAGTTACGCGGCGCATATCGAAATACTCCAGCGCAAGTGTTGCTGAATCTGGCCCTATATGGATATATTTGCTTTGAAGCTTTGAATGGACACTACCCTTATGCTATGGGAATTTGCCCACTATCTATGGCAATATCATTGTGTTTCAGGTGAATTTTATCGTGAAGATTAACATTACAGTGTCTCTGCTTGAATATCTGATTTACATCTATTTACTAATGAAAATATACTTATAAGGAAACAATACTAAGCCCGACGCGGCGAGTTCAACGGGAGAACTTTTCTCAGTGAGCTATTAGGCTCAATATCCTTCATTTTGTTACTTTTATTTTATTTTATTTTTTTATTTTTTTTATTTTTCTTTCCATCATCAGTCTCTATTGGATCAGTGCTACTATTACCAGTAGTCAGTGGATTTTTTCATGTCCCCTTTTTCAGGTATTTAATTATGTTATATTCCACCATCTAGCCAGTGATCTTTTCACCTGAATTACAGGGAATCACTGCTATTTGTGGGAACCATTAGGAAATATTGCCTATAGTTGGGGTTCAGGTGTGCAATTTTGTGTGGGGGGGGGGGGACCCATGTGTGTTATGTGGAGGGTGGGGGCGCTATTTTTTGTAGACTCTGATCTCCCCTTGGGATGATCGAGCATTAGTTACTGGTAAAAGCCGTTTTTGAGTGGGCATCCAGGGGGACCATCCCTGGGTTGGTCTACCATATCATAGTGGACCTGAGTTTTTATACCTGACATACATGTGTTCTTTTTTGATATTTATTCTAATAAAACAATTTTTTGTAGTTAACTCTTAAGGGTGTGCAGCAGTCTATTTTCTTTTTTGTTTTTTATTGTTGTGTAGCATAGTTACTTGCTCTGTCGGGGGAATTTGCTTGCTCTCTAAGGGTAGTCGCTCACTCTCTCGGAGTAGTCGCTCACTCTCTCGGAGTAGTCGCTCACTCTCAGGCCGGGCTGTTGCTGCAGTGAATTGCCGTCTCTCTGTCTCGGAATTCTCTGATACATTAATGAACACAGTGCTGTATGTTCTCTCCAGGCATACTGGTCGCCTGCTGACTTGGCACCATCCACAGGCAGCTTAACTCTTCAATAAGACACGGAAGTTGAATCCAACGCAACTTTACTTCATCTTATTGCAGTACAGAAATTTTTCGAAGCGTAAGACCAAAAAAAAAAAAAAACCCCAAAGTTGGATTTCTAAGGCACAATTTGTAAAGTTTAGAGCATTAGAAGAAGTATTTGAAGTATTTGAAGCACAAACATTTTTTTTATTATTATTCAAAGTGTTACATAAAAGTCAACATATAATACACAGAGTGTATTGTCTATCTACAACATTATCACCATGTAGTCTTATAACCAAGTAATGTCCTCTTGGACCCTACGCGTTTCGAAAAATACAAATATCTCCTTCAGGGCTGTAAATTGGTACAATATAATTTGAAGCAGAGTTAAGCATAATAGTAGACATAAATCTTTATGTGGAATTCTTACATGAAGGATCTATGAGAATACACTTCGAGTCGGTTCACACTACAGCGATCCGACTTTGGGGGCGGCTCTGCAAGGCGCCCTGAGGATGACTTCAGAGGCGACCTGCAAAACGACTTCTGTATAGAAGTCAATGCAGGTCACCCCGAGCCGTCCCCGAAGTCGTACAGGACCCCAGGGGCGGACTGACCATTGAGGCATTCGGGCACTGCCCGAGGGGCCCATGCCACTGGGGGGCCCCATCAGGGTTGCCAGGCTCAGTAAAACCAGGGACAGAACGTAAAAATCATTGTTTTTTTTACATCTGTCCCTAAAATGTCTGAAACTGACATGCTTTTGATGTGAAAATCCCGAAATTTTAGCAGCCCTGCCTCTGCACTGCCTCCTGGCGTGGTGGCCATCTGTAAGCCAGGGGGCCCCATAATCTTCTATTGCCCGGGGGCCCCATGAGTTGTCAGTCCTCCCCTGTAGGAACCTCTTTCTAAGTCGGAGACGACTTGCGTCACTCCTATTAGAACGGTTCCGTTGACTTCAATGGGACGCGACTCGTCAGGCGGCTGAGCCCCCGTGTGAACCGACTCTGACATACAGAGATAATCAGAAGTGTTTACATTCCATTAATTGAAAACAAAAAGAGATTCTCGAGAGGCCGTGTTCTGGCTCCCTGCACCGATCAAGTGATCTTCAATAGATTTATTATACAGAATTATAGATCGTCATCTGTTTCGAAGTGTAAGGCGGCGTACACACGACCGAGAAACTCGACGGGCGAAACGCATCGTTTTCCCCGTCGAGTTCCTCGTTCGGCTGTCAAAAAACTCGTCGAGCCAAATTTTCCCATTGCCCGTCGAGGAAATAGAGAACCTGCTCTCTTTTTTGCTCGACGAGTTTCTCGACAGTTTTCTCGGCGAAAAGTGTACACGCGACCGGTTTCCTCGGCAGAATACGTCTCCCATCGAGTTTCTTGCTGAATTCTGCCGAGAAAACCGGTCGTGTGTACGGGGCCTAAGAAGACAATGACTTTCTTAAGCCCTGTCTCTGTGAAAAAATAAACAACACTGACTGAGGGCAGGGCTGTCTTAATGAGAGGGCACACCTGGGCACTGCCCAGGGGCCCCAGATGTATGGGGGGCCCCTTCTCTTTCCCCAAAGCAGCTGGTCCTTGAGCCCGGGCTGCCCCCTTTACATCCCAGATATCTCCCCAGCACTCTGACCCCTCTACACCCCAGATATCCCCTACCCACTACCTACTTGATTTCTGTTTACCTGCACTGTCTTCATTGTAGGGGCCCCAGAGCATTACTTTGCCCAGGGGCCCATGATACCATTAAGACAGCCCTGACTGAGGGAACATGAAAGAAATGGGGAGGGGGAGTCTAGCTAGCTCTGAACTAACTAGCACTAAACAGGAGGGGAGGACAGGATCTCATAAATAGGTTGTAGTGGCCCAAAACCTCCACTAGATGCCAGCATACTGATGATAAACAAGAATATTCTGATGCAGTTCAATACAACGTGGTAAAAGAACATGGAAGTGGGACAGAACACTGTCAATGGGTCAACCCCTGTCCATGCCGGGACCACTGGGTACTTGGACTTTTCTAACATCTTGTTTAATTAGGAATAGGTAACGATGAGGAAGAGGAGGAAGCGCTTGGTGCAGAGGTGGTAGGTAATTGGTTTAGATAAATATACAGCCATACAATTAATTCTAATACAAAATAAATGCCAACCCCTATAGAAAAAGAAATTAACCAAATCAGACAGCGGGAATATTTTTGCGCTTTGGCGATATTTCCTCTGCGATAGAAGCCTTTGACCTGGAGGAAAAAAAGTGAAAAAGATTTATATATAGTTACATTGTATAGAGAAGAAGATCTCATAAAAGGGACATTCTATGAAGCACACAATGAGGGGAAATTTACGAAAACTGGAGCACTCAGAATCTGGAGCAGCTCTGCGTGGGAGCCAATCAGCTTCTAGCTTCAGCTTGTTCCATAATAAAAAAAATAACTGGAAGCTGATTGGCTCCCACGTAGAGCTGCACCAGATTTTGCACTCTCCAGTTTTAGTAAATCAACCTCTATGGCGTCTCAGTGGCTTGTCATTGTCACCTTACAATGTTGGGGTCCAGACCCCCCCCCCCCTCAAGGGCTCTCCATATTCTTCTGAGCAAAACTCAGTGGGCCAGATTCTCAAAAAATCGCGTATTTGCGGCGTATCCCATTTACGCTACGCCTACGCAGTTTTTACGGGCAAGCACTGTGTTCTCAAAGCACTTGCTCCGTAATTTGCGTCGGCGTATCGTAAAAGGGTGACGGCGTAAGGCCGCGTAATTCAAATAGGGAAGGAGGGCGTGCTGTATTTAAATTAAGCGCGCCCCCGTGCCGAACGAACTGCGCCGGCCTTAAACGTAGGCCACTGCGCATGCTCCATCGTACGCCGCAAATACAGCGATTACGACGGCAACGTAATTAACGTATAGGCTTATTCGCGACGAGTTACCCAAACGACGGAAAAACACGACGCTGTCCCGACGTCCATACTTAACATGGCGTACGCCGGACCTACGCAAGGTCATCCCTCCTTATAGCAGGGGAAACCTTACGCGTACGCAAACTACGTCGACGCGGCGCAAAAACGTTCGGGAATCGGCGTATCGGCTCATTTGCATATTCGGCGCAGAAATCGGCGTAAACGCCACCTAGCGGCCGGCGTATTATTGCATTTAGGATCCGACGGTGTAAGTGACTTACGCCAGTCGGATCCTAGCGTAATTCCGGCGTATCTTGTTTTGTGAATACAAAACAATGACACGCCGGCGGGATATTCGAATTACGCCGGTGTATCTGTAGATACACCGCGTAATTCTTTTGAGAATCTGTTTCCCTAAAACAAGGATAATTCAGGATAATAATGAAAAAAAAATTCAATATTTTTTACTTTTTGCTATAACAAATATCCCCAAAAAAACAGGATGAGGGTGCCACTCTTATCACTACTAGTAGACGTCATGGATGTGCGTCACTGGGGTGTCTTTCCTCTTTTACCTCCAAAGCCCTCCCATCTAGGTGCATGGGGCCGGGTGACGATAGCGACCCCTGTAGATACTCCCCTGCTTTAATGCCTTCTTGGAAGGTACCCGTTTGTTTTAACCACTTAAGACCCGGACTATTATGCAGGTAAAGGACCCGGACAGTTTTTGCAATTCGGCACTGCGCAGCTTTAACTGACCATTGCGCGGTCGTGCGACGTGGCTCCCAAACAAAATTGGCGTCCTTTTTTTTCCCCACAAATAGAGCTTTCTTTTGGTGGTATTTGATCACCTCTGCGGTTTTTATTTTTTGCGCTATAAACAAAAATAGTGCGACAATTTAGAAATTTTTTTTTTATATTTTTTACTTAAAATATTAATAAAAAAAAAAAAAGGAAGCACACAGGGATCGGGGGCATCGGGACAGGGATAGGAGGGATAG
This sequence comes from Rana kukunoris, assembly GCA_029574335.1. Classification (NCBI taxonomy): domain Eukaryota; kingdom Metazoa; phylum Chordata; class Amphibia; order Anura; family Ranidae; genus Rana; species Rana kukunoris. Next base: position 5,790,273 of record CM056058.1, read on the forward strand.
CGTAATCAGCATGCGACGCAACTGATTCCCTCTATTGTCCCCTGCAGCCACTGAATGTCTGCTGAAGGGAGAGGAGGAGAAGTGGGAATTCAGCAGCTACGTGGAGGGATCGGTTCCTCCAAATGCCGCCGCCCTCCTATGACCCACAATAGATCGGTGTGCCACTCACGCTCCATCAGTATGGCGAGTAATCTAGATGCTTCTGCGTCCGCAGCAGGAGGGCCGGTGGGGGATGGAGCTTGTCCTGGAGGGGGGTGGAGTGAGATGCACTGGGGGGGCGTAGACTGGCAGGAGCCCAGGATGAGGTTGCCACTCTTATCACTACCAGTGCGGCACTGGAGTGTCTTTCCTCTTTTACCAAAGCCCTCCTATCTAGGTGCATGGGGCAGGGTGGCGATGACGACCCCTGTGACCCCCTGTAGATACTCCCCTGCTTTAATGCCTTCTTTGAAGGTACCGGTTTGTTTTAACTATATATTTTGGTGACAGGGTCACTTTCAACTCTGTATTGGTCCCTCCAACCTGCCCTGTGAGCCATTAAAATTTTAATTTAGAGTTTGCATCTTTTGGAGCCACCAGCTCAGGGTGTGATACTTACCTTTATGGCGAAAATAATGGCAACAAATCCTAGTATAGGGCACAAAAAAAAGCCGATAATTGAACCTCGTAGATAACTGGATAGTTCAGCTCCTACCCCATCGGACATCGTCAAACTGGTTTGATCGAGGGAGCGTGGACTGGTCTGTCCGACCAAAGAACCCCGCGAGGGGTTTCGGGTTTCCGCTTGAGAAAACTCCAAACTTGTAGGCTGGTAACATCCTGACCCGGTGTCTTCTGTTACAGAACCCGGTGAAGGAAAACGTGGTTGTGGAAGTTCCACAGTAATCCAGTACGGTTCACAGTAGCCCGGGGGAGGTTCTCCTGTCCATTGCTCTTGATATGATAACGGATCGTCTGGATTTCGTCCAGTTGGCACTGTAACGGAGGAGAAATACGACAAGGAGTCCGTGTGAGCTTCAGAGATGGCAGTGGAGAACGATGGTGGAGAAGGTAGAGGCAGAGACTCGTAGGGTGGAGGTTTATCTTGGTAGGGTGGAGGTCCAGCTTGGTCGGGTGGAGGTCCAGCTTGGTCGGGTGGAGGTCCAGCTTGGTCGGGTGAAGGTTCAGCTTGGTAGGGTGGAGGTTCAGCTTGGTAGGGTGGAGGTTCAGCTTGGTAGGGTGGAGGCACCCTCTCTCTTTCCAAGGCCCCTTCCATCCGATTATAATTATAATTTAGTCGCTGATGGCTGCGAACCTTCTCCTTGGTTTTTCGTGACGGATGAGGTCTGACTCCGAGAACATACTGACTTTACACCTACCCGGAACTTCTGTTCTTTATATAACAACTTTAATATGTCACAGGAGTTGGTATGTAGTTTGAATAACTTCTCGGAGCCCAAAGAAATTCTAACAACTCATTAGGGTTGAGTAAACCTGTAAGACCAGATGTCACCGGGGAAGATATTGTACCAATGTCTCCGATCCCCTCAAGCATTGGGGGTTAAAGCAGAGCTCCAGCCAAAAATGTCAACAAACAAATAGTAAAGGGTAGTGGTATGGATAGGTGACAATGTCAAAACAAAGACACCAACATCCCAGTTAATATATGTAGACAGGGGAGTTTTTTGGGGGGATTTTTACGGGTGCCGGCAAAAAGAGTAAATTCAATGCTCCGAAGACATACTACAGACAAGACGTGGTTAAAAATATTATTGGCTACAGATTGTGTGCCTAGGTACAGTCAAACACCTAGAGTTCAAAACATATGGAAAGATTTCACTCAACATTAACATAGGAGTGATTGTCCTGACGTGTTTCGCTACTTGGGGCTTCCTCAGGGGATGTTTATAGAGACACTTAATAGAGTGACCTTAATATTCTACATGAAGTATTTTGACTAATCGCATCCTACAATGTTCTGTTGGTTGGATTCCAGCCGGACATTTTTATGGGAAATCTGTTTGGTATGTCCCCTATGTGTGCTACCCACTGACGGTACTCTTGTCTGACTCAACTTCGAGTCGCAACTTTAAAGATCTTCATATGGGTGAGCGATCAGGGGGTGGACATGGCAGTTGGCTTAAATGTTTTTATGTACTGTATACACTTTAAAAAGTGAACCTCTCCCAAACCTGGGCAAACCTACCTTCAGTGAACTCTGTACAGTATGTCCCAAGAGCGGCACACCTAGTAAAATAAGTGGCTACATTTATGTGACGTGAACTTCTTTACAATTTGTTCTTCACCATGGCCCCTCCCACCTAATGATTCCTCCAGATTGGTTCTCTAATTTGATGGTCAGAAACACCGACCAGTAGCAGCGTTTCAATGCAGAAGAAGCAGCGTTATGCTGGCCATACACGATACGAAAAATCGTTTGAACCCATTCCCGAAAAACGAGAGAGCAAACGATAGTGCCATCATGTCATTTTTTATTTTATTTTTTTACATACACCTAGTGCCAACAGTTTGAACGGGAAACACATTAACCTTTCAATTTATCGTTCGTTCGGCAAAAAAAATTCCAAACTTGTCCTTCGTTTTTTCCGGCTATTTTCCATTGGTTGGAAAAATCGAATGATTTACTTTTGGTGAATTTAGGTAATATCATCTTCAACCACTAGGAGCGTACCACTGACACTAATACTCAACAAGAAAATACACAGGTACTCAACAATACACAAGTACTCAACAATACACAGGTACTCAACAATACACAGGTACTCAACAAGACACAGGTACTCAACAAGACACAGGTACTCAACAAGACTATACACAGGTACTCAACAAGACACAGGTACTCAACAAGACTATACACAGGTACTCAACAAGACACAGGTACTCAACAAGACTATACACAGGTACTCAACAAGACAATACACAGGTACTCAACAATACACAGGTACTCAACAAGACCATACACAGGTACTCAACAAGACACAGGTACTCAACAAGACCATACACAGGTACTCAACAAGACACAGGTACTCAACAAGACACAGGTACTCAACAATACACAGGTACTCAACAAGACACAGGTACTCAACAAGACACAGGTACTCAACAAGACTATACACAGGTACTCAACAAGACACAAGTACTCAACAAGACCATACACAGGTACTTAACAAGACCATACACAGGTACTCAACAAGACACAGGTACTTAACAAGACCATACACAGGTACTTAACAAGACCATACACAGGTACTCAACAAGACAATACATAGGTACTCAACAAGACCATACACAGGTACTCAACAAGACAATACATAGGTACTCAACAAGACCATACACAGGTACTCAACAAGACAATACACAGGTACTGAACAAGACACGGGTACTCAACAAGACATTACACAGGTACCCAACAAGACTATACACAGGTACTCAACAATACACAGGTACTCAACAAGACACAGGTACTCAACAAGACTATACACAGGTACTCAACAAGAAACAGGTACTCAACAAGACCATACACAGGTACTCAACAAGACAATACACAGGTACTCAACAATACACAAGTACTCAACAAGACAATAAACAGGTACTCAACAATACACAGGTGCTCAACAAGACAATACACAGGCACTCAACAATACACAGGTACTCAACAAGACAATACACTGGTACTCAACAAGACATTACACAGGTACTCAACAATACACAGGTACTTTAACAAAACACAGGTACTCAACAATACACTCGTACTTAACAACACACATGTACTCAACAACACACAGGTGCTCAACAAGACAATACATAGGTACTCAACAATACAAGGTACTCAACAAAACACAGGTACTCAACAATACACAGGTACTCAACAATAGTGATGAGCGGAATACGCCTTTTTCGATTTTGCGAATATTTCTAAGAATATTCGCGAATATTCGTTAATATCGAATATTCGTGATATTTTATATAAAAAAAAAAATTGCAAAATTTCCCTAATGCGAAATTCCCCTAATGCGAAATTTCGCTAGTGCGAATGCGAAATTGATTGCGAAATTTATTGCGAAATTTGAAAAAATACGAATATTCGAAATAGCGAATATTCGCCGCGATATTCGAGTTATTCGCGAATACTCAAATATGCAATATTCGTAGCGAATATTCGCAATGCGAATATTCGTGAGCAACACTACTCAACAAAACACAGGTACTCAACAATACACTCATACTTAACAACACACAGGTACTCAAACACACACGTGCTTAACAAGACAATACAAAGGTACTCAACAAGACAATACACAGGTACTCGCCGCCCAAGTGAAACCTGTATTTAATACATCAATGAACACAGTGATGAATGCTCTATTGGACCCAGTCTCTCCAGGCATAATGGTCACCTGCTGACTTGGCATCATTCACAGGCAGCTTAATTCTTCAATAAGACACAGAAGTTGAAGTACAGAAAATGTCCACGTCTTTCGAAGTGTAAGACCAAAAAGAAAAAACCCAAAGATGGACTTTTAAGGCACAATTTGTAAAGTTTTGAGCAAAGAAGTATTTGAAGTATTTGAAGTACAAAATGTTTTTTTATTATTCAAAGTGTTACATAAAAGTCAACATATAAAACATGGAATGTATTGTATCTACAACATTATCACCATGTATTCTTATAACCAAGAATAGTCCTCTTGCACCCTAGACGTTTCAGAGTACGAATATCTCCTTCTTCAGGGGTGTAAATTGGTAGAGGAGATTTATTTATATTCTGCAATATAATTTGAAGCAGAGTTAAGCCTAATAGTAGACATATATCTTTATGTGGAATTCTTACATGAAGGATCTATGAGAATACACTTACACATAGAGAGATAATCACATGACTTTACATTCCATTCATTTAAAAATAAAAGGGAGATTCTTGAGAGGATGTGTTCTGGCTCCCTGCTCCGATCAAGTGATCTTCAATAGATTTATTGTAGAAAATGATACAGTACAGACCAAAAGTTTGGACACACTTTCTCATTCCAAGAGTTTTCTTTATTTTCATGACTATGAAGATTGTAGAGTCACACCGAAGGCATCACAACTATGAAGTAACACATGTGGAATTATATACATAACACAAAAGTGTGACACAACTGAAAATATGTCATATTCTAAGTCCTTTTGCAGCAGACACATCTCTAAAAGAACTGATAAGAGGCGACTGTGTGAATCCGGCCTTCATGGTAGAATATCTGCTAGAAAACCACTGCTAAAGAAAGGCAACAAGCAGAAGAGACTTGTATGGGCTAAAGAACACAAGGAATGGACATTAGACCAGTGGAAATCTGTGCTTTGGTCTGATGAGTCCAAATTTGAGATCTTTGTTTTCAACCACCATGTCTTTGTGCGACGCAGAAAAGGTGAACGGATGGACTCTACATGCCTGGTTCCCACCGTGAAGCATGGCGGAGGAGGTGTGATGGTGTGGGGGTTCTTTGCTGGTGACACTGTTGGGGGGGCATACTGAACCAGCATGGCTACCACACCATCTTGCAGCGGCATGCTATTCCATCCGGTTTACGTTTAGTTGGACCATCATTTATTTTTCAACAGGACAATGACCCCAAACACACCTCCAGGCGGGGGAAGGGCTATTTGACCAAGAAGGAGAGTGATGGGGGGGCTGCGCCAGATGACCTGGAATCCACAGTCACCGGACCGGAACCCAATCGAGATGGTTTGGGGTGAGCTGGACCGCAGAGTGAAGGCAAAAGGGCCAACAAGTGCCGAGCATCTCTGGGAACTCCTTCAAGACTGTTCCCTAAGCCCCTTCTCTGTGAAAAACAACACTGACTGAGGGAACATGAAAGAAATGGGGATGAGGGGGAGGGGGTCTAGCTAGCTCTGAACTAACTAGCACTCAACAGGAAGGGAGGACAGGATCTCATAAATAAGTTGTAGTGACCCAAAACCTCCACTAGATGCCAGCATACTGAGGAACAAGAATATTCTGTCATTGGGTCAACCCCTGTCCATGCCGGGACCACTGGGTACTTGGACTTTTCTAACATCTTGTTTAATTAGGAAAAAGTAACGATGAGGAAGAGGAGGAAGCGTTTTGCTGCACAGGTACTCAACAAGGCAATACACAAGTACTCAACAATACACAGGTATTCAAAAAGACCTTACACATGTACTCAACAAAACACAGGTACTCAACAAGTCATTACACAGGTACTTAACAATACACAGGTACTCAACAATACACAGGTACTCAACAAGACATTACACAGATACTCAATAAGACATTACACAGGTACTCAACAAGACATTACACAGGTACTCAACAAGACAGTACACAGGTACTCAACAAGACAGTACACAGGTACTCAACAAGCCCATACACAGGTACTCTACAAGACAATACACAGGTACTCTACAAGACAAGGTACTCAACAAGACAATACACGGGTACTCAACAAGACAGAATGTACTCAACAAGACAATACACAGGTACTCAACAAGACAATACACAGGTACTCAACAAGACAATACACAGGTACTCAACAAGACAATACACAGGTACTCAACAAGACAATACACAGGTACTTAACAAGACAATACACAGGTACTCAACAAGACACAGGTACTCAACAAGACGGAATGTACTCAACAAGACAGAAGGTACTCAACAAGACAATACACAGGTACTCAACAAGACAAAGGTACTCAACAAGACAATACACAGGTACACAACAAGACAGAAGATACTCAACAAGACAATACACAGGTACTCAACAAGACCATACACAGGTACTCAACAAGACACAGGTACTCAACAAGACAATACACAGGTACACAACAAGACAATACACAGGTACTCAATAATACACAGGTACTCAACAAGACAATACACAGGTAGTACTCAACAAGATAATACACAAAAGATAAAAGTAACGATGAGGAAGAGGAGGAAGCATTTTGCTGCAGAGGTGGCAGGTTATTTGTTTCGAAGTATACACAGCAGTATAATTAATGGTATTGAACATAGAAGTCCAGCCACCATAGTACAAATATTTAACCAAATCACACACTTGTAATATTTTTCTCCTTTGGCGATATTTCCTCTGCGATAGTAGCATTTGACCTGGAGGAAAAAAATGAAAAAGGTTATAGTTACATTGTATAGAGAGGATCTCATAGAAGGAACATTCTATGAAGGACACAATGGGGGGGGGGATTTTACAAGATCTGGAGCACCCAGAATCTGGAGCATCTCTGCATGGGAGCCAATCAGCTTATAGCTTCAGCTTATTCAATTAACCACTTCAATACTGCCCCATAGTCATATGATGTCCACAAAGGGGTTCTCCCATCCTGGGTGGGCGTCATATGATGTCCTGGACTTTGTGCGATAAAACCTAAATGATGGGTGCAGCTAGAGGCATCATTCAGATATCATTGTGTTCGGGTAGCGATCCTGCGCACCATAAGAACGATCATAGTGGTGGTTCCGCCACTTGATCGTTCTTATTGCAGGCGGCCGCCGCCGCCATCCGGTGCTTCTCCGGGCTCTCCCGTGCCTTTGGGGGCCCGGAGAAAAAATTGCCCAGCGCCGCATAGGAAGCATAAAGATGACTGGTGACCAGATGGTCACCAGTCCTCTCTATGACCGTCGGAAGGCCTGGGCGCGATGTGATGATGTCACGCCCGGGTACCCAGAAGTAAACAAAGCCGCAATTGTGGCTACTAAGCATGAGATCGGTGAATTTTTTTCACAAGGCTGATTTTCCATGAGGCTGGGCACAAGCACGTTCCTGTACATCCTCTTTAAGAGCCCAGCCGTGGATTCGCAAAAGCGCACCGGCGGCGGTGCGCTCGTGACCCGGTCCGAAGCTCCATGACTGCGCCCGCAGGACCCGTGGACCAGATAGCCGCCGGTGTCCCGCGATTGGTCATAGGAGCTGAAGAACGGGGAGAGGTGAGTGTAAACAAACCTAGCCTGTTCTTCATTGTGGCACTGTCATTGATCGTCTGTTCCCTGATATAGGGAAATGCGATCAGTGATGTCACACGTCCAGCCCTGCCCCCCTACAGTTAGAAAAACATATGAGGTCACACTTAACCTTCACTTTCAATTCCGTATTGATCTCTCCAACCTGCCCTATGAGTCATTACAAATTTCGGTTTTGCTTCTTTTGGAGCCACCAGCTCAGAGTGTGATACTTACCATTATGGCGAAAATAATGGCAACAAATCCTAGTATGGGGCAGAATATACAGTTGATCATTGTCCATAGTAGAATACTGGGTGTTTTAGGTCTTATCCCACTGGACATCACGAAACTGGTTTGATTGATGGAGCGTGGACTGGTCTGTCCGACCAAAGAACCCAGCGAGGGGTTTCGAGTTTCCGATGGGGAAAATTCCAAACTGGTTAGATGTTGGCATCTTGACCTTGTGTGTTCTGTTACGGAATCTGGTGGAGGAGCACGTGGTTGTGGAAGCTCCACAGTAATCCAGTACGGTTCACAGTAGCCAGGGGGAGGTTCTCCTGTCCATTGCTCTGGATATGATAACGGATCGTCTGGATTTCGGCCAGTTGGTCTCGTAACGGAGGAAAAATACGACAAGGTGTCCGTGTGAGCTTCAGAGATGGCAGTGGAGAACGATGGTGGAGAGGGTAGAGGCAGAGACTCGTAGGGTGGAGGTTCAGCTTGGTAGGGTGGAGGTTCAGATTGGTAGGGTGGAGGTCCAGCTTGGTTGGGTGGAGGTCCAGCTTGGCAGGGTGAAGGTCCAGCTTGGTTGGGTGGAGGTTCAGCTTGGTAGGGTGGAGGTTCAGATTGGTTGGGTGGAGGTCCAGCTTGGTTGGGTGCAGGTCCAGCTTGGCAGGGTGGAGGTCCAGCTTGATTCGGTGGAGGTTCAGCTTGGTTGGGTGGAGGTCCAGCTTGGTTGTGTGGAGGTCCAGCTTGGCAGGGTGAAGGTCCAGCTTGGTTGGGTGGAGGTCCAGCTTGGTTGGGTGCAGGTCCAGCTTGGTTGGGTGGAGGTCCAGCTTGGCAGGGTGAAGGTCCAGCTTGGTTGGGTGGAGGTTCAGCTTGGTTGGGTGGAGGTCCAGCTTGGTTGGGTGGAGGTTCAGCTTGGTTGGGTGGAGGTCCAGCTTGGTTGGGTGAAGGTCCAGCTTGGTAGGGTGGAGGAGCCCTATCTCTTTCTAAGGCCCCTTCCATCCGATCATAATTAGAATTTAGTCGCTGATGGCTGCGAATCTTCTCCCCGGTTTTTCATGCAGGATGAGGTCTGACTCCGAGAACATACTGACTTTACACCTACCCGGAACTAACAACTTAAATGTGTCACAGGAGTTGGTATGTATTTTGAATAACTTCTCAGAGCCTGAAGAAATTCTAACAATTCATTAGGGTTGGGTAAACCTGTAAGACCAGATGTCACCGGAGAAGATATTGTACCAATGTCTCCGATCCCCTCAAGCATTGGGGGTTAAGGAAGGGCTCCAGCCAAAAATATCAACAAACAAATAGTAAAGGGTGGTGGTATGTATGGGTAACAATGTCAAAACGAAGGCACCAACATCCCTGTTAATATGTGTAGACATGGGAGTTTTTTGGGGGGGTTTTTACAGATACCGTCTTTAATGAGACATCAGGGGTCTAAAGGACTCCTGATGTTTCACCTGCCACCCCCCCTCATTGTAGCCAATGGAGTGGAGATCGTACTCTGCCTCCATCTGGTGGCAGAGGAGAAGTAGAGCGAGAAAAAGTTCTGTATGGAAAAGTGAAAATTGAAACAAAACTGTTTTCTTTTTTAGTTTGTTTTCCAATTGACTTTATACATTTGTTTGTTGATATATGTAGACAGGGGAGTTTTTTTTTTTGTTTTTGTTTTTTTACGGGTGGCAGCAAAAAATATTAAATTCAATACTCCAAAGATATAAAAATAATAGAAGTTTTATTACTACAGACAAGACGTGGTTAAAAATATTATTGGCTACAGATTGTGTGCAACGGTACCGCATTCCTTGTAGAAGGGATAAAAGTGACCTATTTAAAAAAAAATAAAAAATCAGTTTTAAAATCAATAAAATAATGTAAAATAAATAAGGTACGAAGCTTATATATTTTTTGGGGGATATTTATTATAGCAAAAAGTAAAAAATATTGCAATTTTTTTTTAATTGTCGCTCTATTTTTGTTTATAGCGCAAAAAATAAAAATAAAACACAGAGGTGATCAAATACCACCAAAAGAAAGCTCTATTTGTGGGAAAAAAAGGACGCCAATTTTGTTTGGGAGCCACGTCGCACGACCGCGCAATTGTTCAGGAAGGAATTTTTTCCCCTGCTGTAGCAAATTGGATCTCATGCTCTTCTGGGTTTTTTTTCCTTCCTCTGGATCAACTGTGGGTATTGAATTGGGTATATGTGATTGTATGATATTATTATTTTGTTTCTTATGGTCAGGGCCGGATTTGCTCTCCCTGCCGCCCCAAGGCCAGGTTCAAAAAGATTGCTGATGTAAAAGCCAAAATGCCGTGATGACCAGTTGCAGATGCTGGCCCAGATTCAGAGAGCCCTTACTCCTGTGTAACTGGTGTTAGACTGGAGTAATTTCAAATTACGCGCGTTTTCTAGCTAGTCGAAAACCTCAAACCATGAATAGACGGCTGCGGGCTTCAATTCGACTGGATTACGTGTTCGTACGCCTTCGGATCTACGCTGCAATAAAATTGCGGCCACTGGGTGGACTTCCCGTCGTTTTCGGCGTCGGGGTATGCAAATGAGCCTTTGCCGGCGATCCCCGAAATTACGATCTTCAATCGCAATCTCTTACGGCACCTTTAGTCATCTTTTATTTGCGTAACACTATACCAGCTTTTTGCTGCTCTAATATTAGACAGCCCATGTTAAGTATGGCCGTCGTTGCCGCGTCGAATTTCAACGTTTTCCGACGTCTTTTATTTTTTTTAACGTAAGTCGTCCGGGAATAGGAATGTCCGTAAACGCCGCTACTCAAACAACGAATGACGTAACGACGTGATTTCGCGCAATGCACTGGCGGGAAATTTCTGAACGGAGCATGCGCAGTTCGATCGCCGCGGGGACGCGCTTAATTTAAATGCTTCACGCCCCCTAATCGCGTATTTGGATTACGCGGCGAGAAATAGACTACGCCGCCGTAGCGTACGGGCAAAAATCTACCAGAATTCGGTGTAGAGCCTGGTAAAATACGGCAGCGTAGAGTATTTCGATTACGCAGCGCAATATTAAGTGTATGTGAATCTGGGCCGCTGTCTCCAAAATAAGTAAAGATGTCCCCTTACCTTACTGCTGTAAGGTAACAGCAGAAAACAAAGCCCAGGAGCACTTTTCAGGTTGAGTCCACTTGTGGTGTCATCCAAATAGGTAAATGTGGTGAGAATGGATCCTTCCTGGTAATCACCTCCAAACGATAATAGTCGCTCACATCCAGGAAAACAAAAAAATGCCAATAGTGTAGTACCATTAAAACAGGGGGGTTTTATTAAAACAATAACTGGGTACTCACAAGGTTGAAATAAAAAACAGGCATAAAAACACAGGGCGTCCGCCAACGTCACCTCTGGTACCTCATACGCGCATTCGTCACTCCACGTGACTTCCTCAGCAAGTGACGCCAAACACTTTTTATTACAATAACTTGCATATTAGCCTTTAAAATTAGCACTTTAGATTTCAAACTTTCGAGTCCCATAGACTTTAACAGGGTTCTAAAGTTCACACGAACTTGCCGCCAACACCCCAAATAGTTCGCTGTTCGGCGAACAGGCAATGTTCGAGTCGAACATGAGTTCTACTCGAACTCGAAGCTCATCCCTAGTCTTGCGCGGCGTCCATCGGCGGCCTCGTCAGGTCCGGCGTCCGTCTGCGGCTCAGGCTGTCCTCTTCGTCGGGTCCGGCGTCCTTTTGCGGCGTCCTCCCCGCTCGATCCCCGCTTTCCCGCGCCGAGTTTGAATACTGCGCCGGCATATACCGAGCGCAGTACACAGTCGGGCAGGCTCGGCTACTCTCGCGCTCACGTCCTGTACGTCCAGGAGGAGCCGAGCCTGACCGACTATACGCAAGTCTACTGCGCTCGGTATATGCCGGCGCAGTATTCAAACTCGGCCCGGGGAAAAAGCGGGTATCGGCGTATATCGCGCACCCACGATTTTGCCCCGATTTTGAGGGCAAAAAAGTGCGCGGTATACGCCGATAAATACGGTACATGTTTTTTAGAGTGAACCCCCGCTTTAACTCTTCAGTAAGACACGGAAGTTGAATCCAACGCAACTTTACTTCATCTTATTGCAGTACAGAACATTTCCATTTTTGTTTTGAAGTGTAAGAAGACAATGACTTTCCTAAGCCCTGTCTCTGAGGAAAAAAACAACACTAACTGAGGGAACATGAAAGAAATGGGGAAGGGGGGAGTCTAGCTAGCTCTGAACTAACTAGCACTAAACAGGAGGGGAGGAGAGGATCACATAAATAAGTTGTAGTGGCCCAAAACCTCCACTAGATGCCAGCATATCAATGTACAAGAATATTCCGATGCAGTTCAGTAGAGCGTGGTAAAAGAACATGGAAGTGGGACAGAACACTGTCAATGGGTCAACCCCTGTCCATGCCGGGACCACTGGGTACTTGGACCTTTCTAACATCTTGTTTAATAAGAAGAAATGAAGGAAGCGTCTGATGCAGAGGTGGTAGGTTGTGTGTTCGATTTTGGAGACAGCGGTATAATTAATATTAATATTAAAAACATAAATGCACCCCCCAAAGACAAAATATTTAACACAATCATAGAGGTGGAATATTTCCTCGCTTTGGCGATCTTTCCTCTGCGATAGTTGACATTGACCTGAAGGAAAAAAAGTGAAAAAGATTTATATAGTTACATTGTATAGAGAAGAAGATCTCCTAAAAGGAACATTTTATGAGGGGACACAATGGGTGGGGGGGGGGGGTTACAAAAACTGGAGCACTCAGAATCTGGAGCAGCTCTGCATGGGCAGGGCCGTCTTAATGGCATCATGGGCCCCTGGGCAAACTATTTGGGGTGTTGGCGGCAAGTTCGTGTGAACTTTAGAACCCTGTTAAAGTCTATGGGTCCTTTGGGGACCCGGGTCCTGCCCCAGGGGAGTGTTTGGGGACCCGGGTCCTGCCCCTGGGGAGTGTTTGGGGACCCGGGTCCTGTCACAGGGGAGTGTTTGGGGACCCGGGTCCTGCCCCTGGGGAGTGTTTGGGAACCCGGGTCCTGCCCCAGGGGAGTGTTTGGGGACCGGGTCCTGCCCCAGGGGAGTGTTTGGGGACCCGGGTCCTGCCCCAGGGAAGTGTTTGGGGACCCGGGTCCTGCCCCTGGGGAGTGTTTGGGGACCCGGGTCCTGCCCCAGGGGAGTGTTTGGGGACCCGGGTCCTGCCCCTGGGGAGTGTTTGGGGACCCGGGTCCTGCCCCAGGGGAGTGTTTGGGGACCCGGGTCCTGCCCCAGGGGAGTGTTTGGGGACCCGGGTCCTGCCCCAGGGGAGTGTTTGGGGACCCGGGTCCTGCCCCAGGGGAGTGTTTGGGGACCCGGGTCCTTCCCCAGGGGAGTGTTTGGGGACCCGGGTCCTGCCCCTGGGGAGTGTTTGGGGACCCGGGTCCTGCCCCAGGGGACATGTATCAATGCAAAAAAAAGTTTTAAAAACTGCAGTTTTTTTGGCAGCAGTGATTTTAATAATTCCTTTAAGTGAAACAATAAAAGTGAAATATTCCTTTAACCACTTAACGACCACCCACTGTATATATACGTCCTTTTATAAAGATGGATACCTCGGTAACGGCAGCAGCTGCTGCCACAACCGAGATATCTGTCTTTACAGTGGGCGGGCCTGTCTACGATAACGGCGGTCTTCCCTCATCCGTCCCCATAGCTCTTCTGGGCGGAAGTGACGTCAAAACGTCAGTCCCGCCCAGCGTCTTAAAGAGACAATTTCTTTGTTTACTTTTTTTTCTTTTTCTTTTTTTTTTTTTTTTCTTTTTCATTTAAGCCTAAAAATGAGATGTGACGTCTTTTTGACCCCCCAGATCTCATATTACAAGAGATGTTTACATTCCTTGTAATAGGAATAAAAGTGATCATTTTTTATTTTTATTTTTTCAGTGTTAAAAATGATAAAATAAATAAAAATAAATCAGAAACCCCCAAAAAAAAAAATTTGAAAGCACCCCGTCCCGACGAGCTCGCGCGCAGAAGCGAACGCAAACACGAGTAGCGCCCGCATATGAAAACGGCGTTCAAACCACACAAGTGAGGTATCGCCGCAATCGTTAGAGCCAGCCTAACTGTCACTTTAAGCCGGCGTTTTTGTTTTCTGTAACCAGAAAACAAGAAACGCCGGGTTGGAGTTGGGTTGGAGTTCCGATGCGATCGGCGCAATTGAATTTCGCCATCGCATCGTTACTTCAACTTAAAAATGGCGCCGGGGGCGTTCCCGCCGATTTACGCTCAAAAAATATGTTAATGAGCGGGAATCGGCAATTCACGATCTTTTTCGGGCGCGACGCAGTGACTTTACGACGTTTCCGGAAGCGATACGCGGCGTATAGATAAAGCAGCCCCCTAGTGGAGTATCCTATGTTAAGTATAGGCGTCGTCATCGGGGATGTGACGTCATTGACGTTCACTGACAGAATTTGGAGCATGCGCACTGGGATGCATCGACACTCGACGCATGCGCAGTACGTTCGCCGTGGGATCGCGCTTAGTTTGAATACTACACGCCCCGTACCCGCCCAATTTGAATTCCGCCGGCTCATTTGCGATGCGCTGCCGCAACTTTAGGAGCAAGTGCTTCATGAATAACAGCACTTGCTCCTAAAATTTCGGCAGAGTAACGTAAATGAGAAGCGTTACTCCAGAGCAAAGATGCTCCAATCTACCTGAATCTGGCCCATAGAATTTTTTAAACATCGCCTATTGAGATTTTTAAGGGTAAAAGTTTGACGCCATGCCACGACCGGGCGCAATTTTTAAGCGTGACATGTTGGGTATCATTTTACTCGGCGTAACATTATCTTTCACAATATGTAAAAAAATTGGGCCAAATTTATTGTTGTCTTATTTTTTAATTAAAAAAAGTGATTTTTTTTCAAAAAAAAGTGCGCTTGTAAGACCGCTGCGCAAATACGGTGTGACAAAAAGTATTGCAATGATCGCCATTTTATTCTCTAGGGTGTTGGAAAAAAATATATATAATGTTTGGGGGTTTTAAGTAATTTTCTAGCAAAAAAAAAATGTTTTAGTCTCGTAAACACGAAATCTGAAAAAAAAAAACAGGCTCGGGGCTTAAGTGGTTACATTTCGCACCTGGGGGGTGTATAGTATGCCTGTAAAGTAGCTCTTGTTTCCCATGCTTAGAACTGTCCCTGCACAAATTGTCATTTCTAAAGGAAAAAAAGTAATTTAAAATCACTCGCGGCTATAATGAATTGTCGGCCCTAAACACTCCCCTGGGGCAGGACCCGGGTCCCCAAACACTCCCATGGGGCAGGACCCGGGTCCCCAAACACTCCCCTGGGGCAGGACCCGGGTCCCCAAACACTCCCCTGGGGCAGGACCCGGGTCCCCAAACACTCCCCTGTGACAGGACCCGGGTCCCCAAACACTCCCCTGGGACAGGACCCGGGTCCCCAAACACTCCCCTGGGACAGGACCCGGGTCCCCAAACACTCCCCTGGGGCAGGACCCGGGTCCCCAAACACTTTTTAGGACAATAACTTGCATATTAGCCTTTAAAATTAGTACTTTAGACTTCAAACGTTCGAATCCCATAGACTTTAACAGGGTTCTAAAGTTCACACAAACTTTTGGTCTGTTCGCAGGTTCTGATGCGCACCGAAGCATGCGTTGACTTGATTCTGAGCATGCGTGGATTTTTAACCGACGGTCATGCCTACTAACGATCGGTTTTGACCTATCGGTTCCATTTTAAAGCAAGTTGGCTTTTTTTAACCCGAAGGTTAAATAACCGATGGCGTCCACACACGATCGGCTTTGACCGATGAAAACGGTCCATCAGACCGTTGTCCTCTGGCTAACTTATCGTGTGTACGCGGCCTAAAGCATAATGGGCTGGTATGCATCGCATAGTAGCCCATTATGTGTCACTTACCTGCAGGAGAAGCCTGCAATGTCCCCGTCTTCTTCGCTAGAAGCAAGCGTCCATTCTTCACCCCTCTTCTTCCAGGGGGCTGTGAATTATGGCTCTGTGACTGACCGGAGTCGCGTGACGTCGCGTGACATAATGTGACGTCACTCCCACGCATGACCCGAGCTAGAAACGGCACACTGTGCCCTTTCTAACTCCGGCGCATGTGCAGAAGAAATCGCCCATACAGCGATTTGCAAATATCTCCCAGACCCTGAGGTTTTCAAACTATGGCCCTCCAGTTGTTCAGGGACTACAATTCCCATCATGCCTAGTCATGTCTGTGAAGGTCAGAGTTTTGCCTCATGGGATGTGTAGTTCCGCAACAGCTGGAGGGCTGTAGTTTGAGGATCCCTGTCCTAGACCGTGTAGATCTAGGAGAAATTCCAAGCATCTAGATTAAGGCATACCTGTAGGTTAGTAGGTTGTAAAAGGGTTTACAACCACTTTAAGGGGCATCAGTCAGGTATGGTACATACATAGTTACATTATCTCACAAAAGTGAGTACACCCCTCACATTGGTGTAAATATGTTCTGCTATCTTTTCATGTGACAACACTGAAGAAATGACACTTTGCTACAATGTAAAGTAGTGAGTGTACAGCTTGTGTAGACTGGCAGGAGCCCAGGATGAGGTTGTCCACTCTTATCACTATTAGTAGACTTCATGGGTGAGCGGCACTGGGGTGTCTTTCTTCTTTTACTTCCCAAAGCCCTCCTATCTAAGTGCACAGGGCCGGGTGGCAATGACGACCCCTGTGACCCCTGTAGATACTCCCCTGCTTTACTGCCTACTTTGAAGGTACCGGTTTGTTTTATATATTTTGGTGACAGGGTCACTTTAAATTTTGTATTGATCTCTCCAACCTGCCCTGTGAGCCATTCAAATTTTAATTTAGATTTTGCTTCTTTTGGAGCCACCAGCTCAGGGTGTGATATTTACCATTATGGAGAAAATGATGGCAACAAATCCAAGTACGGGGCAGAAAAAAAAGCTGATAATTGACCATAGTAGACAACTGTCTGTTCCATATTCTCTTCGACCAGACACCGCCAAACTGGTTTGATTGAGGGAGCGTGGACTGGTCTGTCCGACCAAAGAACCCAGCGAGGGGTTTCGGGTTTCCTCTTGAGAAAACTCCAAACTGGTTGGCTGGTAACATCCTGACCCGGTGTGTTCTGTTACGGAACCCGGTGAAGGAACACGTGGTTGTGGAAGATCCAAAGTAATCCAGTACGGTTCTAAGTAGTCCAGGCGAGGTATGCCTGTCGATTGCTCTGGATATGATAACAGATAGTCTGGATTTTGGCCAGTTGGTGTTGTAACGGAGGAGAAATACGACAAGGAGTCCGTGTGAGCTTCAGAGATGGCAGTGGAGAACGATGTTAGATAAGGTAGACGCAGAGACTCGTAGGGTGGAGGTTCAGCTTGGTAGGGTGGAGGTTCAGCTTGGTAGGGTGGAGGTTCAGCTTGGTTGGGTGGAGGTCCAGCTTGGTTGGGTGGAGGTCCAGCTTTGTTGGGTGGAGGTTCAGCTTGGTAGGGTGGAGGTTCAGATTGGTAGGGTGAAGGTCCAGCTTGGTAGGGTGGAGGTCCAGCTTGGTTGGGTGGAGGTCCAGCTTGGTTGGGTGCAGGTCCAGCTTGGTTGGGTGGAGGTCCAGCTTGGTTGGGTGCAGGTCCAGCTTGGTTGGGTGGAGGTTCAGCTTGGTTGGGTGGAGGTCCAGCTTGATTCGGTGGAGGTTCAGCTTGGTTGGGTGGAGGTCCAGCTTGGTTGGATGGAGGTTGAGCTTGGTAGGGTGGAGGCATCCTCTCTGTTTCTAAGGCCCCTTCCATCCGATTATAATTAGAATTTAGTCGCTGATGGCTGCGAATCTTCTCCCCGGTTTTTCATGCAGGATGAGGTCTGACTCCGAGAACATACTGACTTTACACCTACCCGGAACTTCTGTTCTTTATATAACAACTTAAATGTGTCACAGGAGTTGGTATGTAGTTTGAATAACTTCTCAGAGCCTGAAGAAATTCTAACAATTCATTAGGGTTGAGTAAACCTGTAAGACCAGGCATCACCGGAGAAGATATTGTACCAATGTCTCCGATCCCCTCAAGCATTGGGGGTTAAAGAAGGGCTCCAGACACAAATATCAACAAACAAATAGTAAAGGGTGGTGGTATGTATGGGTGACAATGTCAAAACGAAGGCACCAACATCCCTGTTAATATGTGTAGACATGGGAGTTTTTTTGGGGGGGTTTTAACAAGTGCCGTAAAAATGAAAGATTCTCTTTAATGAGACATCAGGGGTCTAAAGGGCTCCTGATGTCTCACCTGCCTGCCCATTGTAGCTTATGGAGTGGAGATCGCACTCTGCCTCCATCTGGTGGCAGAGGAGAAGTAGAGCGAGAAAAAGTTCTGTATGGAAAAGTGAAAATTGCAACAAAACTGTTTTCTTTTTTAGTTTGTTTTCCAATTGACTATATACATTTGTTTGTTGATATATGTAGACCAGGGTTTTTTTCGGGGGGGGGAGGGGGAGAGAGCCCCCCCCCCCCCCCTCCTGAACCGTACCAGGCCACATGCCCTCAACATGGGGAGGATGTCCCCATGTTGATGGGGACAAGGGTCTCATCCCCACAACCCTTGCCCGGTGGTTGTGGGGGTCTGCGGGCAGGGGGGCTTATCAGAATCTGGAAGAGCCCTTTAACAAAGGAGACCCCCAGATCCTGCCCCCCCCCCATGTGAATTGGTAATGGGGTACATTGTCGACAATTCATTATAGCTGCAAGTCAGTTTAAATGACTTTTTTTCTTTCAGAAAGTACGCTTTGTGCAGAGACAGTTCTAAGCACGGGAAACAAGCGCTACTTCACAGGCATACTGTACGCCCCCCCCCCCCCCCCCTAGGTATGCAATTTAAAGGAACATTTCACTTTAATTGTTTCACTTTAAAGGGTCATTAAAGGATTTTTTTTTTAGCTAAATAGCTTCCTTTACCTTACTGCAGTCCTGGTTTCATGTCCTCATTGTTCGTTTTTGCTATGATGTTGCTGTAATTCTTCTCTGTTCTGCACACTTCCTGGTTGTCTGTTCCCTTATGAAAAAAGTCCTGGGAGCTTCTCTCTGTGGTCTCTGATCAAGGAGGTGTGATTACTGTGTGTCCAAAACCCCTCAGAACCAATCACTTTCATTTTAAAGACAAACCCTGCCCTGTATTGGCTCTGTGTCTCTGTACTTCACACAAGCATGAATCTAGATGGAAAAACGAAACTGAAACTAGGCGCGATCCCGCGGCGAACGTACTGCTCATGCGTCGACTGTCAGTGCGCATGCTCCAAATTCTGTCAGTGAACGTCAATGACGTCATTCCCCATTCACGGGCGTTTTACGCAAACGACGCTAAACTTTTTAAATTCGACTCGATGACGACGGCCATACTTCACATAGGATACTCCACCTAGGGGGCATGTTTATCTTTACGTCGCGTATCGCTTACGGAAATGTCGGAAAGTCACTGCGTCGGGCCCGAATACGATCGTGAATTGCCGATTCTCGCTGATTAACATATTCTCGGCGTTAATCAGCGGGAACGCCCCCGACGCCATTTTTAAAATTGCAGTTCCGATACGACGGCGAAATACAATTACGCCGCTCGTATAGGAACTCCAACCCGGCGTTTCTTGTTTTCTGCTTACTGAAAACAGAAACGCCGGCTCAAAGTGAGAGTTAGGCTGGCGAACCACTGATACTCCAGCCTAACTCTACCTGAATCTGGCCCTATGTCTCTATACCCTTTAAACAGTCATTTCAGCAAAAATGAAATGTACTAGAGCGGGGGTCTCCAAACTTTCTGAACAATGGGCCAGTTTACTGTCCTTCAAACTTTAGGAGGCCGAATTGTGACCATTGGAAGCAGAAAATGTCCCAGCATCAATGGGAGGAAAACATGCTCATTGTTGGTGTCAGTAGGAGGAATAGTGTCCCATCGTTGGTGTCAGTGGGAGGAATAGTGTCCCATCATTGGTGTCAGTGGGAGGAATAGAGCCCCATCATTGGTGTCAGTGGGAGGAATAGTACCCCATCGTTGGTGTCAGTGGGAGGAATAGTACCCCATCGTTGGTGTCAGTCGGAGGAATAGTACCCCATTGTTGGTGTCAGTGGAATGAATTCTGCCCCGTCATTGTTGTTAATAGAGGGAATAGTTCCCCATCATTGGTACTAATGGAAGGAATTTTGCCCCATCAGTGGTGTCAGTGAGAGAAATAGTACCCCATTGTTGGTGCAAATGGAAGGAATTGTGCCCCATCTTTGGTATCAATGGAGGAAATAGTGCCCCATTGTTGATGTCAATTGAAGAAATTCTACCCCATCATTGGCATCAATGGAGGCAATTCTGCCCCACTGTTGGTGTCAAAGGAAAAAAATTCTGCCCATCACCAGTGTCAATGGAAGGAATAGTGTCTCATTGTTGATGTCAATGGAAGGAATAGTGTCTCATTGTTGATGTCAATGGAAGGAATAGTGCTACATCATTAGTCTAAATGGAGGAAATTCTGTCCCATCATTGGTGTCAGTGGGAGGAATAGTGCCCCATCTTGGTGTCAGTGGGAGGAATAGTGCCCCATCGTTGGTGTCAGTGGTAGGAATAGTGCCCCATCGTTGGTGTCAATGGGAGGAATAGTGTCCAATTGTTGGTGTCAGTGGGAGGAATAGTGTCCAATTGTTGGTGTCAATGGGAGGAATAGTGTCCAATTGTTGGTGTCAGTGGGAGGAATAGTGCTCCAGAAAAAGAAAGCTTTAAGCAGGCAGCTTTTACAGTGCTTTCCCTTTTAGCTAACTCGTGGAGCTCTGTGAATCCTTTGGCATGTATTTGATTTATTCATGTATTTAAAGTTTAATAGATCTTATATACAAACACACATACATACATATATATATAATTTATTTTATTTTTTTAATGTGCTGTATACACTTCAAAAAGAGAACCTGTCCCGATCCTGGAGCGATTAGACACGAGCAAACCTGCCTTCAGTGAACTCTGTACAGTATGTTGTCCCAACAGCGGCACACCTAGTAAAATAAGTGGCTACATTTATGTGACATCAAATTTTTAACTTGTTCAAAATTTGGACATTTTTGTTGTTGTCATTATTTTTATTTATTTTTATTTTTTATTACATTTTAGTGTAAATATGAGACGTGACGTCTTTTTGACCCCCCAGATCTCGTATATAAGAGGACCTGTCATGCTTTTTTCTATTACAAGAGATGTTTACATTCCTTGTAATAGGAATAAAAGTGACACAATTTTTTTTTTCAGTTTTAAAATTAATAAAATAAAGTAAAATAAATAAGAAAACAAAAAAAAATTTTTTTTAAAACGCCCCGTCCCGACGAGCTCGCGCGTGAGCGGCGCCCGCATATGAAAACGGTATTCATGTATCGGCGCGATCGTTAGAGCGAGAGCAATAATTCTAGCCCTAGACCTCCTCTGTAACTCAAAACATGCAACCTGTAGAATTTTTTAAACGTCGCCTATGGAGATTTTTAAGGGTAAAAGTTTGACGCCATGCCACGAGCGGGCGCAATTTTTTGAAGCGTGACGTGTTGGGGGGTATCAATTTACTCGGCGTAACATTATCTTTCACAATTTGGCTAGCTTTACTGTTGTCTTATTTTTTATTAAAAAAAAATCAAGAGATACGCCGCGTAAATACTAAGAATAGCCGGTGTATCTTTTTTACTATTTTAAAAAGAAGATACGCCGGCTTTCTTCTAAGATACGAGCGGCGTAATTCGCTTACACCGTCGTATCTTAGTTGCATTATTACGCTGGCCGCTAGGTGTCGCTTACGGCAGTTTTCCCGTAATATATGCAAATGAGCTATTTACGGCGATTCCCGAACGTACTTGCGGCGGCGCGGCGTCGTTTGCGTAAGCTTTCGAGCGGAGTAAGGTTACCCCTTGCTATAGGAGGCGCAGCCAATGTTAAGTACGGACGTCGGGACAGCGTCGAATTGTACGCCGGTTATGTCGTTTGTGTAAATCGTTCGGGAATGGGGCTCGGCGTTAGTTACGTTCACGTCGTTTTCATTAAGGAAAAGCGACGTGATTTCACGCATGCGCACTGGGAACGTCCACGCGCCGTCCAAAAAAAACGTGAATTACGTGGGGTCATGATTCATTTACGCCCCCACTCCATTCATTTGAATTGCGCGGCCTTAAGCCGCCACACATACGTTACACCGCCGTAAATAATAGCGCAAGTTCTTTCTGAATAAAGGTTTCGCGCAAACATTTACAGCGGCGTAACGTATTGGGGATACGTTACGCCAGCAGAAAAGATCCACGGATCCATGGGCATCCGCTGAAATTTTTTCAGGGGGGGGCACCTCGGCAGTGGCGATACAGTCACATTTAACCCTTTCTTCAAACGCTAGAGGGGGTTAAAAGTGCCCCGCTAACGGCCGAATAGCGCAGCTAAAATGACGCTTTTTAGCGGCGCTTTACCGATAACGCGGCCAGCTGGCAGTGTGAAATAGCTCTTGAGATAATTCAGCTTCACCCAATGCCCATATAAGTATAGCCTAGAGAATGTACAGACCCCCTCAGCACAGACCCCCCCCCCATTCTGCACAGACCCCACCATTCAGTACAGATGGACCCCCCATTATGCAACAACCCCCCCATTCCGCACAGACCCCTCCATTTAGCACAGACCCCCCTTCAGCACAGATGACCCCCTTTAAGAACAGACCCCCCTTCAGCACAGACCCCCCCCATTCCGCACAGACCCCTCCATTTAGCACAGACCCCCCTTCAGCACAGATGACCCCCTTTAAGAACAGACCCCCCTTCAGCACAGATGGACCCCCCATTCAGCACAGACGGACCCCCCTCCCAATCCAATTCAGTACTTCAGATCTGCCATCAGCGTGGCACAGGCAGCAGGTTCCCTCCCCCTGTGTACACATAAACACTGGAGGGGGAAGCGGCTTCACTCTGCTCACTGTGCCTGTGTGACATCCGGCCCAGGACTGCTCAGACAGCCCGCGGCCGCGAGACTCTTTAACACCTTCTTGATTTTCCAGGGGGGGGGTCATTTGCCCCCCCCCCCTTGCCCCATGCACGGATCTTTCTGAATCTGGCCCAATGACTTTCCTAAGCTCTATCTCTGGGGGAAAAAAACAAGGATCTCATAAATAAGTTGTAGTGACCCAAAACCTCCACTAGATGCCAGCATACTGATGATAAACAAGAATATTCTGATGCAGTTCAATACAAAGTGGTAAAAGAACATGGAAGTGGGACAGAACACTGTCAATGGGTCAACCCCTGTCCATGCCGGGACCACTGGGTACTTGGACTTTTCTACCATCTTGTTTAAATAGAAAAAGGTATCGATGAGGAAGAGGAGGAAGCGTCTGCTGCAGAGGTGGCAGGGTGTTTGGTTAGAAGAATACACAGCACGGTAATAAATATTGGTAAAAATAACCATCCAGCAAACGTAGTTAAAATATTTAACGTGCGCACGCGGCTGGAATATTTGTCCGCTTTGGCGATATTTCCTCTGCGTTTGTAGCATTTGATCTGGAGGGAAAAAAGTGAAAAGGATTTATATAGTTACATTGTAAAGAGAAGATCTCATAAAAGAAACATTCTATGAAGGACACAATGGGGGGAGGGGGAGGGGGTTTACTAAAACTGGAGCACTCAGAATCCGGAGCAGCTCTGCATGGGAGCCAATCAGCTTCTAGCTTCAGCTTGTTTAATTTTCCGCCAAGCGTATGCGCAAATGCGTCCTCTTCTTTTGGGGGTTATACCGGTATGATGCCCGCAGCTACTAAAGGGCACCCTTTTTTTATATGTATATAAATATATATATATATATATATATATATATATATATATATATATATATATATATATATATATATATATATATATATATATATATATATATAAAAATAACAAAAAAATTATATATATTTTTTTATTATTATTATTTATATTATTATTAAGCACTTAAGACCCGGACCAAAATGCTGCTAAAGGACCTTGCCCCTTTTTGCGATTCGGCACTGAGTCGTTTTAACTGACAAAAAAAAATCGCAATAAGCGTTTATCGGTTGGTTTTCGCAAAATTATAGCGTTTACAAAATAAGGGATAGTTTTATTGCATTTTTATTAATTTTATTTTTTTACTACTAATAGCGGCGATCAGCGTTTTTTTTTCGTGACTGCGACATTATGGCGGACACTTCGGACAATTTTGACACATTTTTGGGACAATTGTCATTTTCACAGCAAAAAATGCATTTCAATTGCATTGTTTACTGTGAAAATGACAGTTGCAGTTTGGGAGTTAACCACAAGGGGGCGCTGTAGGATTTGTGTGTTCCCTGTGTGTGTTTACAACTGTAGGGGGGTGTGGTTGTAGGTGTGACGTCATCGATCACGTCCCCCTATAACAGGGATGACGCGATCGATGCTGCCGCCACAGTGAAGCACGGGGAAGCCGTGTTTACACACGGCTCTCCCCGTTCTTCAGCCCCGGGGACCGATCGCCGCACTCCAGCGGTGATCGGTTCCGCGACTCCCGCGGACCCGGTCCCGGAGCTTCGGACCGGGCCACAGGCGCGCGCCCGCGACCCACTGCTGGGTACTAGAAACCAACGTATATATACGTTGATGTGCCCAGTCTGCTGACGTAAATGTTCAGTAGGCGGTCCTTAAGTGGTTAAAGGGCCCAGAGGTCCCCAGGGGCCCGGATGGCTACCCCCCTTTTTTATCATTTTTTATTTTTATATATATATATTTTTTTTAATTAACCCCCCGCTTCTCAATTCGCGGCAGCCCCCCCCCCCCCGCTTCTCAATTTGAGGAGGCAGCACCCCCCACCCCCCCGTTTCTCTGCTCCAGGGGGCCCATGCCTGAAGATGTGTAAGGGGCCCCACCATATTTCCTGATGACGGCACGCAGATATATGTCGGCAGAATGGGACGGCTGGGCAGAAGGACATACACGTACGTCCCCTTTAAGAGCTCAGCCGCGAGTCGGGCAGGGCGGCGCGCTTGCGACCCGGTCCTAAGCTCCGTGACCGTCCCAGTGGAAACCGCGGACCTGATCGCCACTGGTGTCCCACGATTGGGTCACAGAGAGGAGGAACGGGGAGATATAAGTGCAAACAAACCGTTCCCCGTGCTTCCCAGTGAGCCTGTGACTGATCGTCTGTTCCCTGTCATAGGGAACGACGATCAGTGACGTCACACACTAAGCCACGCCCCCCCCCACAGAAAAAACACAAATCAGTGCACACTTAACCCCTACGGCGCCACCTACAGGTTAACCCCTTCACTGCCAGTGTCATTTTCACAGTGATCAGTGCATTTTTATAGCACTGATCGCTGTATAAATGACAATGGTCCCAAAATGGTGTCAAAAGTGTCCGATGTGTCCGCCATAATGTCGCAGTCACAATAATAATCGCTGATCGCCGCCATTGCTTGAAAAAATAAATTATTAATAAAAATGCCATAAAACTATCCCCTATTTTGTAGATGCTATAACTTTCGCGCAAACCAATCAATAAACGCTTATTGCGATTTTTTTTTACCGAAAATAGGTAGAAGAATACGTATCGGCCTAAAGTGAGGAAAAAAAAAATGTTTTTCAATATTTTTGGGGGATATTTATTACAGCAAAAAGTAAAAAATATTGCATTTTTTTTCGAAATTGACGCTCTATTTTTGTTTATAGCGCAAAAAATAAAAAACGCAGAGGTGATCAAATACCACCAAAAGAAAGCTCTATTTGTGGGGAAAAAAGGACGTTAATTTTGTTTGGGAGCCACGTCGCACGACCGCGCAATTGTCAGTTAAAGCGACGCAGTGCCGAATCGCAAAAAGTGGCCAGGCCCTTTACCTGCATAATGGTCCGGGGCTTAATTGGTTAGATCGGACGATTGGCTATCCAGGCATAACAACCGAATGCCGCTAAAAGAGTTGAAACTCCTCTTTATATTGGTAGTCGGTAAAAAAAAAAGGGCCCAAGGTTTATTTTGCCCGGGGTCCAATCAATATTAAAGGCGGCCCTGACTACAATAAAACCTTGGTTTGAGAGTAACTTGGTTTGAGGGCGTTTTGCAAGACAATCAACATTTTTTAATACATTTTGACTTGATATACAAGCGATGTCTTGATATACAAGTAGCGTCATGTCACAAGAGAGTACAGTTATACCTCGTATTGCGAGTAACACGGTTTACGAGCGTTTCGCAATGTGAGCTATTATTTTTTTGTGACTCCTGACTCAGTTTGCGAGCGTTGTCTCACAAAACGAGCGGGATTAAAGCCTCTGGGGTGTGCAGTACCCCATTTGGGCTCAGAGTGCTCTCCGAATGTTTCCGAATGTCTCCAGCGCCCCCCCTCACCTCTGGTTACATGCGGTACTGCATACAATAGCAGTGCCAACCTGCCCTATGAGTCATTACAATTTTAAATTTCAATTTTGCTTCCTTTGGATCCTCAGGGTGTGATATTTACCGTTATGGAGAAAATAATGGCAACAAATCCAAGTACAGGGCACAAAAAAAAGTTGAGGATTGAACATAGTAGACAACTGGATGGTTTAACTCTTATCCCACCGGACATCTCCAAGCTGGTTTCATTGAAGGAGCTTGGACTGGTCTGTCCGACCAAAGAACCCGGTGAGGGGTTTCGGGTTTCCTCTTGAGAAAACTCCGAACCGGTTGGCTGTTGGCATCCTGACCCGGTGTGTTCTGTTACGAATCCCGGTGAAGGAGCACGTGGTTGTGGACGCTCCACATTAATCCAGTACGGTTCACAGTAGCCTGGAAGAGGTACGCCTGTCGACTGCTCTGGATATGATAACGGATCGTCTGGATTTTGGCCAGTTGGTGTCGTAACGGAGGAGAAATACAACAAGAAGTCCGTGTGAGCTTCAGAGATGGCAGTGGAGAACGAAGGTAGAGGCAAAGACTCGTAGGGTGGAGGTTCAGCTTGGTTGGGTGGAGGTTCAGCTTGGTAGGGTGGAGGTCCAGCTTGGTTGGGTGGAGGTCCAGCTTGGTTGGGTGGAGGTCCAGCTTGGTAGGGTGGAGGTTCAGCTTGGTAGGGTGGAGGTCCAACTTGGTTGGGTGGAGGTCCAGCTTGGTTGGGTGGAGGTCCAGCTTGGTAGGGTGGAGGTTCAGCTTGGTAGGGTGGAGGTCCAGCTTGGTTGGGTGGAGGTCCAGCTTGGTAGGGTGGAGGTTCAGCTTGGTAGGGTGGAGGTACAACTTGGTTGGGTGGAGGTCCAGCTTGGTTGGGTGGAGGTCCAGCTTGGTAGGGTGGAGGTTCAGCTTGGTAGGGTGGAGGTCCAGCTTGGTTGGGTGGAGGTTCAGCTTGGTAGGGTGGAGGTCCAGCTTGGTTGAATGGAGGTCCAACTTGGTTGGGTGGAGGTCCAACTTGGTTGGGTGCAGATCCAGCTTGGTTGGGTGGAGGTCCAGCTTGGTAGGGTGGAGGTCCAGCTTGGTAGGGTGAAGGTTCAGCTTGGTAGGGTGTAGGCGCCCTCTCTCTTTCTAAGGCCCCTTCCATCCGATCATAATTAGAATTAAGTCGCTGATGGCTGCAAATCTTCTCCCCGGTTTTTTATGCAGGATGAGGTCTGACTCCGAGAACATACTGACTTTACACCTACCCGGAACTAACAACTTAAATATGTCACAGGAGTTGGTATGTAGTTTGAATAACTTCTCAGAGCCCGAAGAAATTCTAACAACTCGCTAGGATTGTGTAAACCTGTAAGACCAGATGTCACCGGAGAAGATATTGTACCAAT
The DNA here is from genome assembly GCA_029574335.1 of Rana kukunoris. Taxonomy (NCBI): domain Eukaryota; kingdom Metazoa; phylum Chordata; class Amphibia; order Anura; family Ranidae; genus Rana; species Rana kukunoris. The sequence continues at coordinate 5,818,306 of CM056058.1, forward strand.
GTCTCCGATCCCCTCAAGCACAGCTCTCCAGCCAACAATATCAACAAACTAAAAAAAGAAACAGTTTTGTTGCAATTTTCCCTTTTTAATCCAGAACTTTGACTCGCTCTACTTCTCGTCTGCCACCAGATGGAGGCAGAGTGCGATCTCCACTTCATTGGCTTCAATGGGGGGGGGGGGGCAGGTGAGACATCAGGAGTCTTATAGACCCCTAATGCCTCGTTAACTACTTAAGGACTGAGCCTGTTTTTCAGACTCAGTGTTTACATTTTTTTTCTAACACCCTAGAGCAGTGGTCTCCAAACTGCGGCCCGAGGGCTGGATACGGCCCTTTGCTTGCCTTTATCTGGGCGTTGGAGCACTATCCCTCCCAATGATACGAGTGACTATTCTGCCATCTGACACTAACAATGGAGCACTATTCCTCCCACTGACACCACTAATGTGGCACTATTCCACTCTATGATACCAGCAATGGGGCACTATTCCTTCCCCTAATACCAGATTTTTACTCCAACTGATATTAGGAAAATGTTCCCTCCCACTGGCCAAAGTCCGGCCCTCCAGGGGTCGGAAGGACAATAAACCGGCACTTTGTTTAGAATGTTTGGAGACCCCTGCCCTAGAGCACAGGTGTCAAACACAAGGCCTGCGGGCCTAATCAGGCCCTCCAGGCCATTTTTATGTGGCCCTTGCACCTCTCCTGCAGCTGCCCTCCTCCGGTCCTCTTCCAGACCCTGTATTTTCTGCTTTCAAGCCATGCATCCAGCTTCTTCCCAGCAGCAGCAAAAGGTAAGGGGGATGCACTGCGATGTAAGGGAGGGCGGGGGGGCTCAACTTCTGATGGTGGGGGGGCTCTTGACATTTAATGTAAAGGGGAGGGGATGCGCTGGACATCTACAGATACAACCGACCCTTTTGAGGGCAACCATAATGCTGATGTGGCCCACGATGAGCATTGCCTTTAGAGATTAAAATGGCGGTTATTGCAATACTTTTTGTGACAGCGTATTTGTGCAACGGTCTTACAAGCGCAATTTTTTTTTGAAAAAAAAAAAAAAACAACAGTAAAGTTAGCCCAATTTTATTATTTTATATTGTGAAAGATAATGTTACACCGAGTAAACTGATACCCAACATGTCACGCTTCAAAATTGCGCCCGCTCGCGGAATGGCGTCAAACTTTTACCCTTAATTTCTTTTTTTACAGGTTGCATGTTTTGAGTTACAGAGGAGGTCTAGGGCTAGAATTATTGCTCTCACTCTAATGATCGTGGCGATACCTCACGTGTGTGGTTTGAACACCGTTTTCATGCCGGGAGGACGTCAATAGGCGTCCTCCCCTTTGCACACTCCCCGCGCGTCCCTGCAGGGTGCACGCGGCACGCGATGTGATCGCCCGAGTCACTGAGACTCGGGTGATCACAGATCCGAGTAAGGGGCCGGTCCTTATAATGTTTGGGGGTTCTAAGTAATTTTCTAGGGGCCAGATTCAGGTAGAGTTAGGCTGGAGTATCAGTGAAACGCCAGCCTAACTGTCACTTTGAGCCGGCGTTTCTGTTTTCTGTAAGCAGAAAACAAGAAACGCCGGGTTGGAGTTCCTATACGAGCGGCGTAATTGTATTTCGCCATCGTATAGGAACTGCAATTTTAAAAATGGCGCTCGGGGCGTTCCCGCTGATTAACGCCGAGAATATATTAATCAGTGAGAATCGGCAATTCACGATCGTACTCAGGCCCGACGCAGTGACTTTCCGACGTTTCCGTAAGGGATACGCAGCGTAAAGAAAAACATGCCCCCTAGGTGGAGTATCCTATGTAAAGTATGGCCGTCGTCATCGCGTCGAATTTAAAAAATTTCACGTCTTTTGCGTAAAACGTCCGTGAATGGGGATTGACGGGAGGAATTGTGCCCCAAGGGCCGGATAAAAGCTAGCAAAGGGCCACATCTGGCCCTCGGGCCGCAGTTTCGAGACCCCTGGGTTAATTGAACACAGCGCTGTATGTTCTATCGGACTCAGTCTCTCCAGGCGTAATGGCCATCTGCTGACTTGGCACCATCCACAGGCAGCTTAACTCTGCAGTAGGACACAGAAGTTGAATCCAACGCAACTTTACTTCATCTTATTGCAGTACAGAAAATGTCCAGTTTTTTCAAAGGGTAAAAAGACAACGACTTTCCTAAGCCCCGTCTCTGAGAAAAAGAAAAAAAAACAACACTGACTGAGGGAACATGAAAGAAATGGGGATGAGGGGGGGGGGGGGTCTAGCTAGCTCTGAACTAACTAGCACTAAACAGGAGGTTGTAGTGATCCAAAACCTCCACTAGATGCCAGCATACTGAGAAGTAGCGTTGTTTGCTGCAGAGGTGGCAGGGTATATTTTTAGAAAACCACACAGCAGTATAATAAACATTGGTAAACATACACATCCAGCAGGCGTAGAAAAGAGATTTAACAATAACACATGGCCGGAATATTTTTCCGCTTTGGCGATATTTCCTTTGCGATAGTAGCATTTGACCTGGAGGAAAAAAAGTGAAAAAGATTTATATAGTTACATTGTATAGGAAAGATCTCATAAAAGAAACATTATATGAAGGACACAGTGGGGGGAGGGGATTTACGAAAACTGGAGCACTCAGAATCCGGAGCAGCTCTGCATGGGAGCCAATCAGCTTCTAGCTTCAGCTTGTTTAATTTCCCGCCGAGCGTACGCACATATGCGTCCTCTTATTTTGGGGGTTATACCGGTATTCAGGGCCGTCTTAATAGCATGATGGGCCCCTGGGCAAAGTAATGCTCTGGGGCCCCTACAATGATGACAGTGCAGGTAAACAGACATCAAGTAGGTAGGAAGCAGAGTGCCTCCCCTGTGTATCTATCACTCTCAGGGCCATCATGGGGCCCCCAATTTCGGGGTGTCGTGGGCTCAAGGACCAGATGCTTGGGGCAAAGTGCAGGGGCCCCCCATGCATCTGGGGCCCCTGGGCAGTGCCCAGGTGTGCCCTCTCATTAAGACAGCCCTGCCAGTATGATGCCCGCAGCTGTAGGCATCATCCCGGTACCGTCGTTTAGCCGCTTAAGGACCTTAGGCGTTTTTCAGATTCGGTGTTTACGAGACTAAAACAATTTTTTTTTGCTAGAAAATTACTTAAAACCCCCGAACATTATATATATTTTTTTTCTAACACCCTAGAGAATAAAATGGCGGTCATTGCAATACTTTTTGTCACACCAAATTTGGCCCAATTTTTTTTACATATTGTGAAAGATAATGTTATGCCGAGGAAAAAATGATACCCAACATGTCGCGCTTAAAAATTGCGCCCCGCTCGTGGAATGGCGTCAAACTTTTTCCCTGAGCTGCAGAGGAGGTCTAGGGCGAGAATTATTGCTCTCGCTCTAACGATCGCGGTGATACCTCACATGTGTGGTTTGAACACCGTTTTTATATGCGGCGCTACTCGCGTATGCGTTCGCTTCTGCGCGCAAGCTCGCCGGGATGGGGCGTTTTAAAAAACAATTTTTGTTTTCTTATTTATTTTTATTTATTTTATAATTTTTTACACTGAAATAAAAAAAAATATATATATATATATCACTTTTATTCCTATTACAGGGAATGTAAACATCCCTTGTAATAGAAAAAAGCATGACAGGTCCTCTTATATATGAGATCTGGGGGTCAAAAAGACCTCACATCTCATATTTACACTAAAATGCAAAAAAAAAAAAAGAAAAGGAAATTGTGTCATTTGAAAAAATGACAATAAAAAATGTCTCTGTAGTCCCCCTACAGTTAGAACACACTTTAGGTAACATTTTAACCCCTTCAGCGCCCCCTAGTGTTAACCCTTTCCCTGCCAGTCACATTTACACAGTAATCATTGCAGTTTTATAGCACCAATCGCTGTGTAAATGTGAATGGTCCCAAAAACGTGTCAAAAGTGTCCGATATGTCCGCCGCAATGTCACGGTCACAAAAAAAAAACGCAGATCGCCGCCATTACTAGTAAAAAAAATAAAGTGCCATAAATCTATCACCTATTTTGTAGACGCTATGGCCCAGATTCACAGAGCGATTACGCCTGTCTAACTGGTGTTAGACAGGAGTAATTTCAAATTTTGCGCGCCGTATCACTAGTTTGAATCCTCAAACCATGATACGGCGGCTTCGGGCTTCGATCCGAGAGGCTTACGTCCTTGCAAGCCTTCGGATCTACACTGCGATATTTTTGCGGCCGCTGGGAGAAGTTCGCGTCGTTTTCATGCGTGGGGATATGCAAATGAGTTTTTACGGCGATCCACGAAGGTACGAGTGTCCCTCGCAATCGCCTACGTCATTTTTTGGCTACGTAATGTTAGAGGAGCTTTTTGCTGGTCTAACAGTGCGTAACCCATGTAAAGTATGGCCGTCGTTCCCGCGTCGATTTGAAAATATTTTTTTTTTTTTAACGTAACTCGTTCGGGAATAGGAATGTACGTAAACGACGCTACTACGACGTGACGACGTGTTTTTTCGCGCAATGCACGGCGGGAAATTTGCGAACGGAGCATGCGCAGTTCGATCGCCGCGGGAACGCGCCTATTTTAAATGCTTCACGCCCCCTACTCGAGCAGATGGATTGCGACGGGAGAAATACACTACGCCGCCGTCGTTTACTGGACAAAATCTACCTGGATTCCACGTAGAGCCAGGTAAAAAAACGCGGCGTAGTGTATTTCTGATACGCTACGAGAATCTAATTCTCTGTGAATCTGCCCCTATAACTTTTGCGCAAACCAATCAATATACGATTATTGCGGTTTTTTTTACCAAAAATACGTAGAAGAATATGTATCGGTCTAAACTGAGGAAAAAAACGTTTTTTTTAAAAAAAAAAAATTGTGATATTTATAAAATAAAAAAGTTAAAAAAATGGTGTTGTTTTTTTTAAATTGTCGCTCTTCTTTTGTTTGTAGCGCAAAAAAAAAACCCCGCAGAGATGATCAAATACCACTAAAAGAAAGCTCCATTTGTGTGGGGGAAAAAAAACATAATGATTTCATTTGGGTACAGTGTTGCATGACCGCGCAATTGTCATTCAAAGTGCAACAGCGCTGAAAACTAAAAATTGGTCTGGGCAGGAAGGGGGTGAAAATGCCCTGTATGGAAGGGGTTAAAGAGCCGCCTCTGCAGGGATAGGAGGGGTGGGCAGAAGCGGCATGCAGAGCAACCAATTCCCTCTTTTTTCCCCTGCAGCCACTGAATGTCTGCTGGAGGGAGAGGAGGGGAAGCGGGCATTCAGAGGCTACACGGAGGGATCGGTTCCTCTACACAACACAACAGAGTACAGTTATACCTCGTATTGCGAGTAACGCGGTTTACAAGCTTTTGCAATGTGAGTTATTATTTTTTTTGTAACTCCTGTCTCACAAAACGAGCAGGATTCAAGCCTCTGGGGTGTGCAGTACCGCATTTGGGCAGAGATGTGGGGGCGCCAGTGACACTCTGAGCCGTTCGGAAACACTCGGTGCATCTGAGTGGCTCAGAGTGCTCTCCGAATGTTTCCGAATGTCTCCAGAGCCCCCCACTCCCACCTCTGGTTACATGCGGTACTGCATACACTAGCATTATATAGCATTAATACACTGATTATCTTTGTTTCTATTAATTCCTATGGGGAAACTCGCTTCGATATACGAGTGCTTTGGATTACAAACATTTGTCTGGAAAAATGTATCCTCGTAATCCAAGGTTACATTTTGGTGAGGGGGTCACTTCAAATTCTGTATTGATCTCTCCAACCTGCCCTATGAGTCATTACAATTTTAATCCAATTTTAATCCAATACAATCTTTTGGATCCTCAGGGTGTGATATTTACCGTTATGGAGAAAATAATGGCAACAAATCCAAGTACGGGGCACAGAAAAAAGTTGAGGATTGAACATCGTAGACAACTGGATGGTTTAACTCTTATCCCACCGGACATCTCCAAGCTGGTTTCATTGGAGGAGCGTGGACTGGTCTGTCCGACCAAAGAACCCGGTGAGGGGTTTCGGGTTTCCTCTTGAGAAAACTCCAAACCGGTTGGCTGTTGGCATCTTGACCCGGTGTCTTCTGTTACGGAATCTGGTGGAGGAGCATGTGGTTGTGAAAGCTCCACAGCAATCCAGTACGGTTCACGGTATCCTGGAGGAGGTACGCCAGTCGATTGCTCTGGATATGATAACGGATAGTCTGGATTTGGGCCAGTTGGTGTCGTAACGGAGGAGAAATACGACAAGGAGTCCGTGTGAGCTTCAGAGATGGCAGTGGAGAACGATGGTGGAGAAGGTAGAGGCAGAGACTCGTAGGGTGGAGGTTCAGCTTGGTAGGGTGGAGGTTCAGCTTGGTAGTGTGGAGGTTCAGCTTGGTTGGGTGGAGGTCCAGCTTGGTAGGGTGGAGGTCCAGCTTGGTAGGGTGGAGGTCCAGCTTGGTTTGGTGGAGGTCCAGCTTGGTTGGGTGGAGGTCCAGCTTGGTTGGGTGGAGGTCCAGCTTGGTTGGGTGGAGGTCCAGCTTGGTTGGGTGGAGGTCCAGCTTGGTTGGGTGGAGGTCCAGCTTGGTTGGGTGGAGGTCCAGCTTGGTTGGGTGGAGGTCCAGCTTGGTAGGGTGGAGGTCCAGCTTGGTAGGGTGGAGGTTCAGCTTGGTAAGGTGGAGGAGCCCTATCTCTTTCTAAGGCCCCTTCCATCTGATCATAATTAGAATTTAGTCGCTGATGGCTTTGAATCTTCTCCCCGGTTTTTCATGCAGGATGAGGTCTGACTCCGAGAACATACTGACTTTACACCTACCCGGAACTAACAACTTAAATGTGTCACAGGAGTTGGTATGTAGTTTGAATAACTTCTCAGAGCCCGAAGAAATTCTAACAACTCGTTAGGGTTGGGTAAACCTGTAAGACCAGACATCATCGGAGAAGATATTGTACCAATGCCTCCGATCCCCTCAAGCATTGGGGGTTAAAGCAGAGCTCCAGACAAAAATATCAACAAACAAATGTATATAGTCCATTGCAAAACAAACTAAAAAAGAAACAGTTTTGTTGCAATTTTCCCTTTTTCTCACTCTACTTCTCCTCTGCCACCAGATGGAGGCAGAGTGCGATCTCCACTCCATTGGCTACAATGGGGGGGGGGGGGGGCAGGTGAGACATCAGGATTCTTATAGACCACTGATGTCTCGTTAACCACTTAAGGACCGAGCCTATTTTTCAGACTCAGTGTTTACAAGTTAAAAACAAGTATTTTTTAGGGTTGCCCAAAATGAGCATTTGCCCGAGTACTTGTACTCAGACAAATGCTCCGATGCTTCACCCGATACCTGGACAGTCAGGGTGATCAGTGCGGTGGGGGGGTTACAAGCACTGATCACCGCTGACTGTCCTCATATCCTCCTCCATTCTGCTGCTGTACCCCTCCGTGTCCCCCTCCATACTGCCATCTCCCTCCGTGCTACCATCTCTTTTTCTGTGCTGCTGCCGTGTGCCCCCATCCGTGCTGCTGCCGTGTGCCCCCATCCGTGCTGCTGCCGTGTGCCCCCATCCGTGCTGCTGCCGTGTGCCCCCATCCGTGCTGCTGCCGTGTGCCCCCATCCGTGCTGTTGCCGTGTCCCCCCTCTGTGCTGCTGCCGTGTGCCCCATCTGTGCTCCTGCCGTGTGCCCCCATCCGTGCTGTTGCCTTGTCCCCCCTACGTGCTCCTGCTGTGTGCCCCCATCCGTTCTCCTGCTGTGTGCCCCCATCCGTCCTGTTGCCGTGTCCCCCCTCCGTGCTGCTGCCATGTGCCCCATCCGTGCTCCTGCTGTGTGCCCCCATCCGTGCTGTTGCTGTGTCCCCCCTCCGTGCTCCTGCTGTGCGACCCCATCCGTTCTCCTGCTGTGTGCCCCCATCCATCCTGTTGCTGTGTCCCCCCTCCGTGCTCCTGCTGTGTGCCCCCATCAGTGCTCCTGCTGTGTGCCCCCATTCCGTGCTGCTGCCGTGTCCCCCCTCCATGCTGCCGCCGTGTCCTGCCGCCATGTCCCCCCTCCATGCTCCTGCTGTGTGCCCCATCCGTTCTCCTGCTGTGTGCCCCCATCCGTCCTGTTGCCAGTTCCCCCCTCCATGCTGCCGCCATGTCCTGCCGCCATGTCCCCCCTCCGTGCTCCTGCTGTGTGCCCCCATCCGTGCTCCTGCTGTGTGCCCCCATTCTGTGCTGCTGCCGTGTCCCCCCTCCATGCTGCCGCCGTGTCCTGCCACCATGTCCCCCCTCTGTGCTCCTGCTGTGTGCCCCCATCCGTTCTCCTGCTGTGTGCCCCCATCCGTCCTGTTGCCATGTCCCCCCTCCATGCTGCCGCCATGTCCTGCCGCCATGTCCCCCCTCCGAGCTCCTGCTGTGTGCCCCCATCCGTGCTCCTGCTGTGTGCCCCCATCCGTGCTGCTGCCGTTTTCCCCCTCTGTGCTGCTGCGTGTCCCCCTCCATGCTGCCGCCATGTTCCCCCTCCGTTCTCCTCCTCCACCCCCTCGATCTGTCAGGATAGAGAGCGGCGGTAGGTTAACCCGGCTCCTACCTTTTCCGAATGTACAGAGTCAGTGACTCTGTCCATTCACATAACTGAAACATCGTAAAACGGTGATTACAATGTTTCCGTTTATGAATGGAGAGGAGCAGCTGTCTTCTCTCCATTCATTTTCAGTGCAGCTGATGCTGCTGAGAAAGGGACTGGGGAATCTGTGTCCCTAGTCCTTTTCTCTGTCTAAGAGGGGAGATGTCAGTGGTCTGTTAAGACCCCTGATATCTCACCAAAGCCCCCCAACAGGGCCGATAAAAAATAGCAATAAATAGTACAAAAATGTATTGTAAAAAATAAATAAAAAACACACTGACACTGTCCATTCGCCCCCACCCCTCTTAAAAACAAAAAAAAAGCATTGTAAAAAAAAAAAAAATAACAAAATTGTAAAAAATAAATAAAAAAAAATGTAAAATAAAAAAAAATGACTGACACATGTGCCACTGTCACATGAGATTTTAAAAAAGTATCGATAATCGGTATCTGCGAGTGCTTGATAAAAAGTATCGGTACTTGTACTCGGTCTTAAAAAAGTGGTATCGGGACAACCCTAGTATTTCAGTCCACCCAAAAAATTAAATTTTAATTATAGGTGGAGTCCCCTGTGATATATATCTCACAGGGGGCTCCGCCTATAATTAAAATATAATTTTTTGGGTGGACTGTCTTTATTTTTATTTTTTACTGGAACGTCTCTAAGTTTTTGGAGACAGCAATAATTCTACAGAAAAGAAAAGCCGCTGGATGTATTTACAGATGTTTGGGAGATACGGGAGACGAGGGAAGCAATTATCCGTCTCGCTGGACGGGCCTGAAGACAAATCGCATACATGGAAAACAAAGACATGAGAGGCCGCGCGGCCGTCACTACTTGAAAATGTCCATTAGGACTCAGCGCGGTCCGCGGAAGAGTGTCACTGTCCCCAGAGCAGACAATAAACTTCCACCACCAGCGTCACACGGGGGAAAGAGGATAAGTGACACTCTACAAGAACAGAGTAAACACGGTGCATGCCGAGCCAAGAGACGTGCGGTCATACGATCCCTCACACCGAGCAGTCGTCAGGATCTTGTATGATATATTTAGAGAGAAAAATTCTAAAATAGACAGACAGACATGAAAATACATTCAAACAGAGCAATGCTGCATTTGGCCACTAGATGGCAATAAAGATCATTGGAATTTCCTATGATCATTTGCACCATCTAGTGGCCAAATGTGGTGCTTTCAGTTTTAACTCAATACAAAATATTTGACCAGCACAGGAAATCACCTAATATCATTCTTCTTCTTCTTCTTTTTTTCGTCATTTGAACGGAACAAACGTTCTACCTTTACCAGGGAAAGTGCTAAGCAAATGTTGTTTAAATACATCTCACAGTGTCATTTATCCTGTTACGCAACCATAGCTAGCAGGGAAAGGCTACCTATAGTTATAAGTAGTATCTGGTATGTATAAAACATAACTGAACTTTTTTAAATATATTTGATTAGAATTATAAAAAATTATGGTAAACAAAGTTATAAGGAAATACAATTAAAAAATGACATCATTATATTATTTACGCAAATGGTGAAAGATAAGGCCTAATTCCACTATCTCGGCGCTATGGGGCTCAAGGTGCTCACAACAGTGCAGATATGAATCAATATCCAATAAACTTAAGACATTGATAAAGCAGCCGCTTAAAATACACAAAACATTATATTATTATTGGGATAATATTAAAATATCTAACAACAATAATAATAATAATCATCATAATAATAATAATAATAATAATAATAATAATAATTAATTATAAAATCATATTATTATATTATTACATTAATAAGAAAATTTATAATAACAACAATATTAGTAATAATAGTATAGTATTAATAAAAAGAATAATAATTTTAAATAGTATCTGGTTCATATAAAAAATATGTAAAAATAAATTATATAAACAATAAATAAATTATAATATATTATTATAAAATATATAATAATAACAATAAATTATAAAATATTGTTATTATTATAAAATATATAATAATAATAATAATAATTAATAATTTATTGTTTATATAACTTATGTTTCCATATTTATATATATATATATATATATATATATATACATATATATATATATATAATATATATTATATATATATATATATATATATATATATATATATATATTGAAATTAATTAATTATTTATAATTAAGAAGCAGCTTCGTCACCCGACGTAATGAGGGTCCGTGTCCAGGGACAGGAAGAGGCCACACGGTCTGTGATATCTGGCCTCTCTACGTGACCAATCAGGTGTGTTTGTTTTTGATGGACGCAGAGAATTCTCGCAGACTTGACGTTTTTGTGGCCTGATGGGGGGGTCCCACTTCAATCAGCCCGCTGCAGTCTAGACAGAAGAAGTCGGGCCGCTGATAACGCATTAAGGATATTTCCAGGAAAGAAGGGAACGAGCGAAGAGAGATCCGCAGAGGAAGCTGCGCAATTTGGTATGACCCAGAGAACGGTCATGACAGACGAGGACAGGCTAGGCGGGGATAAAAAATAAACACGGCACGTAGCAGAGGGACTGCGATCATCAGAAGGAAAAAAAAAAGCCACAGCAATAAAACCTAAAAGGTGTCCCCATTTTTCTGGTTTCGATCGAGCGAGGAAAAATGAAAGAAGAACTTTGCATGAAAAAAATTATATATATATACATTAATATGTTTTATTTTATTATAATTTTAAAAATATATTGTAAAAAAAAACACAGGGCCAGATTCACAGAGCCATTACGCCTGTGTAACTGGTGTTAGACTGGAGTCATTTTAAATTACGCGCGTTTTTTAGCTAGTCTGAAACCTCAAACCATGAATAGACGGCTGCGGGCTTCAATTTGACTGGATTACGTGTTCGTACGCCTTCGGATCTACGCTGCAATAAAATTGCGGCCACTGGGTGGACTTCCCGTCGTTTTCCGCGTCGGGTTATGCTAATGAGCTTTTGCCGGCGATCCCCGAAATTACGATCTTCAATCGCAATCTCTTACGGCATCTTAAGTCATCTTTTTTTTGCGTAACACTATACCAGCTTTTTGCTGCTCTAATATTAGACAGCCCATGTTAAGTATGGCCGTCGTTCCCGCGTCGAATTTCTACGCTTTCCGACGTCTTTTATTATTTTTTACGTAAGTCGTCCGGGAATAGGAATGTTCGTAAACGACGCTACTCAAACAACGACTGACGTAACGACGTGATTTCGCGCAATGCACGGCGGGAAATTTCTGAACGGAGCATGCGCAGTTCGATCGCCGCGGGGACGCGCTTAATTTAAATGCTTCACGCCCCCCAATTGCGTATTTCGATTACGCGGCGAGAAATAGACTACGCCGCCGTAGCGTACGGGCAAACATCTACCAGGATTCGGTGTAGAGCCTGGTGAAATACGGCAGCGTAGAGTATTTTTTTTTTTTTTTTTTTTTTTTTAAAGTGTATTTTTGTGCGTGAACTCGAGAGAGAGGAGCCGGACTGCAGGAGTTGGGAGTAGGCAGACCCTCCCCCCGGAGGCATTCGCCATCCTTCTCCATGCCCCTGGTGGCAATGGCGGGTGTGAAGGGGGGCCTCCCACTCACCCCGCCCTACCTGCTCCTCTTGGGAGCCCAACTGGGGCCCAACGGGACCCCAATGGGGCAGAGGGACTCCCCCTATGAGGGAGTGAGGGGGCCTAGCCCACCCAGCCAGCCCTGTAGGTCCTTTGCCTCTCTTTATTTTAAGAGACCGCATGGCCAAAGTGCGTGTGTTTTTAAACCAATTTCGTGTGCGTGCAAGTGTGGTGGTTTTTTGGGGGGGGGGTGGGCGTACTAAGCACAGGCGTACCTTGCATAGCACACCCACCGGGAGTCGGGCTGAGACCACCAAACTCAATTCACATGTAGCCGAGACCGGGATCCGAACCCTTGGCTGCAGAGGTGAATGGCTTGTCAACGCAGTGCCAATCACGTTGAGCCACCACAGCTCCCTCAGCGTAGAGTATTTTGATTACGCAGCGCAATATTAAGTGTATCTGAATCTGGCCCACAGTGTATATGTGTGTGTGTATGTATATATATATAATTATAATATCTTATCATTAATAAGTGTGTTATTATTTACTTTCTATAATTAAAACAAATTGTTCTAAAAAGATCAAATATGTTGTCGCATGAAAAGATATAATAAAATATTTACAAAAATGTAAGTGATGTACTCACTTTTGTAAAATACTTTATATATATATTTAAAATATATTTATATTTGATGATATACATACATATATATATAGATATATAGATATATATATATACTGTATATATATAGATATATAGATATATATCTATATATATATTTATTTTTTCAGTTGATTCACTGGTGCTGTGTAGTAGAAAAGTGTTTTTGATTTACTATGAAGTTGTTTTAACAGCTCCATGGCACCATTTAAAAAAAAAGCGGACTTATTGTCTTTCCTAGGTTGAAGATCGGACTGCGAACACATCGACTGTTATTTTAAATCAAAGTGGTAATTTGGATCTCCCGTCTCAGGAAAGCTCCTCTTTGATTAGCAGCTCACTTGTCAGAGAGTCGCATTGCCCTGCATTGGGATGCCATTTCAAAATGAACGGTGCCGCAACACGCTAGTCCACGTAACGCATGTTAATGAGCATTGTGGTCATGCATGATACGGAAATCACATTTAATTTTTTAATTTTGATTTTTAATTACATTTTTACTTATTTTTTTATAATAATTGTACATCTTTGTTTTTCTTTTTTCCATACTGTAATATTTGCAAACACATCTCCAGTCCAGGCTCCTGAAGAGGATGAGAACGTCATCGATGTATCTCTTATTATAATATTTTTAACTTCTCTATATTTTTTATACTGTAGATTATATTTAATTATTTCTAGTGAGTAAGCTCAAGCGCTGATACGAAGAATTAAATATGGTGACAATAAAAGATAAATAAAAATAAATTATTCCAGCTGCGACCATGAAAATAGTGTTCTGACACCATATTGAAACCGCGTCGCGCGTTCCTCCTCACTCCACATCTAGTATGCTCAAGCACCGTAGATGTCGTCACTGGCTCCGCCCGACACGTTCCGTCACACGTCACGTGACTTTCTCAAGATTATATTTAAAGGGGGTGTAAAGGTACAATTCTTTTTCTCTAAATATCTTCCTTTACCTTAGTGCAGTCCTCCTTCACTTACCTCATCCTTCCATTTTGCTTTTAAATGTCCTTATTTCTTTTGAGAAATCCTCACTTCCTGTTCTTCTGTCTGTAACTCCACACAGTAATGGGAGGCTTTCTCCCTGGTGTGGAGTGTCGTGCTCGGCCCCCTCCCTTGGACTACAAATAGAGAAATGAGCTGTGTGTTAGTGGACGTCCTAACTCTCCTGTAGTGATAAACATTCGACCAGCATAGGAAATAGTCTAATTACAATCCATTGATGCAAAACAACACTGCAGTCGGTCACTAGATGGCGATAATGATCATTCTCTATGATACATTGCACCATCTAGTGGCCAAATGGGGTATTATCTGTTTTAAATCAATGAGAAACTTTCAACCAGGATAGCAAATCACCTTATAATATTCACGTTTCTGCCCCAAAATGAGTTTACATTTTTTATATTTTATGAAAACAATTTATTTTACGCTTGCAATGCACGTTAACAAGCATTGTGGTTATATATGTTTCTGGCACCACAGCACATTTTATGACTATTTTAATCCTATATCTTTTTCTTTTTCCATACTATAAGTTTGCACGCACATCTTCAGGTTTCCTAAAGAGGATAGGAAAGTCCTCGCTGTATCTCCTAATAAGATATTTTTACCTTCTCCATGTCACAATAGAGGAAGGTTTCCTGCCACACGTATACAACAAATACATTCTCTATGGCCGCGCATTGTTTGCTATTTCTAGGTTGTTGGTCCCCCAAGTACAAAAGTGGGGCAGGAAGTTTAAAATGCATCAAAAAAGTAGCCGGAGAGACAATAAGCGCCGTCCATGCCAAAAAGAGCGGCAACGTTGAAAAAAAACACCTTTCTGGTTCCTGGCGCAAGGCGAGCCTGCAGACCGTCCGCGGACACTATTGTGGGGCAGTAAGAATAGAGGACAAACCGGGGGGTGGGGGGGTGGTGTCCTTGAGAGGGGGCCAAGAAATTACCCAGAATCCATCTCTGGACTAAAATTTCCATACAATTGGAGGAGGGGGCGAAATGTACAAACATCCCTTATCTGTCATTTGTTCGGAGAGAGACAGTCGTATCGACTACAAGAGGATCCCTCGGGGGGGGGGGGGGTGGAGGAATGTATACAGAGAGCTATAATAAGACAAGAGGAATGTCATACAAGAATAGATCTAATCATCTTATTATCAATATTGAACAATCACTACAGAAATGGCCAATCAAGGGCCTTCGACTTCATACCGACATTGGTCCTTAAAGTGGACCTATCACCAGGTACATTCGTTCATGATCAGTAAATGTGTGTTGGGTCATGTGACATTGTAACACTTCCAGGTATTTATTACCATCCCTGTAACCTCCTGATAATACCTTCCCTTTATCCAGAAGTACAGAACCATCCTTATATTGATTGGACACCGGGCAAATGTTTTCTTGGCCCCTCCCATAGAATTTCATTCCCCAACCCAACATTCCAAAAAATTAACAATACTATCCTCATCATTACTCAGGACCCCCTCCCCCCTACTACTCCCATCATTATTCAGGACCCCCTCCCCCATGTTACCCCCATTATTACACAAGACCCTCTCCCCCTTACTACTCCCATCATTACTCAGGACCCCCTCCCCCATATTACCCCCATCATTACTCAGGACCACTCCCCCACATTACCCTCATTATTACACAAGACCCTCTCCCCCTTACTACTCCCATAATTATTCAGGACCCCCTCCCCCATGTTACCCCCATTATTACACAAGACCCTCTCCCCCTTACTACTCCCATCATTACTCAGGACCCCCTCCCCCATATTATCCCCATCATTACTCAGGACCACTCCCCCACATTACCCTCATTATTACACAAGACCCTCTCCCCCTTACTACTCCAATCATTACTCAGGACCCCCTCCCCCATATTACCCCCATCATTACTCAGGACCCCCTCCCCCATATTACCCCCATCATTACTCAGGACCCCCTCCCCCATATTACCCTCATTATTACACAAGACCCTCTCCCCCTTACTACTCCCATCATTACACAGGACCCCCTTATTCTACCCCCGTAATTACCAGGATCCTTTCCCTATACTACCCCCATCATTACAGAGGTCTTCCCATACTACCCCCATCATTTCACAGGATCCCCCTCCCCATATCATTACTAAGGACCCCCTCCCCTATATTACCCCCATCATTACACAGGACCCACCCATACAACCCCCATTATTACTCAGGACCCCCTCACCCATATTACCCCCATTATTACACAGGACTCCTCCCCTATACTACTCCCATCATTATACAGGACTCCCCCATACTACCCCTTATCATTATACAGCCCCCCCCATATTACCCCCTTTATTACACGGGACCCCTATTCCATACTACCCCTATCATTATACAGGACCACCTCCCTCATACTACCTCTATCATTATACAGGACCCCCCATACTACCCCTATCATTACACAGGACCCCCCTCCCACTTACTACTCCCCTCATTACACAGGACCTCCTCTCCCATACTATCCCCATCATTAAACAAGACCCCTCTCCCTCCACAGCCCCATGCATTCCCCCCCCCCAGCAATCTCACCTTGATAGTGTCCAGGGGATGTTGTACCCCTCTCATTATACAGCCCCCCTCCATCATACTACCCCTATTACTACACAGGACCCCTCCCCCATACTACCCTCATCATTACACAGGACCCCCTCACCCATACTACCCCCATCATTACACATGACCCCCCTATAC
Source organism: Rana kukunoris (assembly GCA_029574335.1). Classification (NCBI taxonomy): domain Eukaryota; kingdom Metazoa; phylum Chordata; class Amphibia; order Anura; family Ranidae; genus Rana; species Rana kukunoris. Next base: position 5,834,878 of record CM056058.1, read on the forward strand.
TACCCCCATCATTACACAAGACCCCCTTACCCCCATCATTACACAGGACCCCCTCCCTCATACTACCTCCATCATTACACTGGACTCCCTCCACCATACTACCCCCATCATTATACATGACCCCCTATACTACCCCCATCATTGCACAGGACCCCCTTCCTCATACTACCCCCATCATTACACAGGACCCTTCCCCCATCGTTACACAGGACCCCCTATACTACCCCCCATCATTACACACCACCCCCTATACTACCCCCATCATTACACAGGACCACCTCCCTCATACTACCCCCATCATTACACAGGACCCCTCATCCATAATACCCCATCGTTACACAGGACCCCCTATACTACCCCCATCACTACACTGGACCCCCTCCCCCATACTACCCCCATCATTACACAGGATCCCCCATACTAACCCCATCATTACACAGGACCCCCCTAGCCCCATCATTACTCAGGACCCCTCCACAGCCCCCTGCATTGCCCCCCCCCCCCCTCTCCCCCGCCAGTGGTCTTAGATTTATCTTATATTTCATCCAATGTTACCAGTATGTTTTACATCCGGGATGACCACATAGTCTATTATTCCGGGATGTACCTTATGCTTGACTTTCAGGATGACCCCTTACTGATCAGGAGGAGACAATGAGGTACAAAGTGGACAATAACTATGACGTGTATTTCGTTTTCTGGGTTCGAAAGTTTACGAAAAACTCAAAAAGAAAAAGTTTCCCCCGCAGTTTACCTTTCTGCCTCTTCTGTAAACTCTTCTTGAACCCTTTGATTGCGTCTTTAGCTTTTATCTATTTCAAAGTCTAAAGGATGACTTGGGATGTGATGAGAGGTGGATGGAAGGGTCAGAGAAACAATCAAGAATAAATGCCCCCCCCCCCCCCCGCGCATTTCTGATGAACAACAGCTAATTGCAGGTGAGGGAACACATGTGGTGTGGGCAACACAGACAGTGAGGAGGTGACATGTCACCCTTTACCACTGGTCAAACGCCCACTGAAAAGCAATTCACCATGGATCACTCTTCACAGGGCTAACTTAAGTGTAAACTAACCCTTATCACAGTGACTGACAAGGTCTGCGCCATCTATAGCTTGCATGCAGAACTACTCATTCTAACAAAGTGCCCCCTTAGTTATTCCTTATGTCCTCCTTTCCAGAGTGCTCCCTTACATCCTCCTCTTCTAGAGTGCCCCCTTATGTCCTCCTCTTCCAGAGTGCCCCCTTAAGTCCTCCTCTTCCAGAGTGCCCCCTTATGTCCTCCTCTTCCAGAGTGTCCTCTTGTGTCCTCCTCTTCAAGAGTGTCCCTTTAAGTCCTCCTCTTCCAGAGTGTCCCCTTATGTCCTCTTCTTCCAGAGTGTCCCCTTATGTCCTCTTCTTCCAGAGTGTCCCCTCATGTCCTCCTCTTCCAGAGTGCCCCCTCATGTCCTCCTCTTCCAGAGTGTCCCCTTATGTCCTCCTCTTCCAGAGTGCCCCCTTATGTCCTCCTCTTCCAAAGTGTCCCCTCATGTCCTCCTCTTCCAGAGTGTCCTCTTGTGTCCTCCTCTTCCAGAGAGTCCCTTTAAGTCCTCCTCTTCCAGAGTGTCCCCTTATGTCCTCTTCTTCCAGAGTGTCCCCTCATGTCCTCCTCTTCCAGAGTGCCCCCTTATGTCCTCCTCTTCCAAAGTGTCCCCTCATGTCCTCTTCTTCCAGAGTGTCCCCTCACGTCCTCCTCTTCCAGAGTGTCCTCTTGTGTCCTCCTCTTCCAGAGTGTCCCCTCATGTCCTCCTCTTCCAGAGTGTCCCCTTATGTCCTCCTCTTCCAGAGTGTCCCCTTATGTCCTCCTCTTCCAGAGTGTCCCCTTATGTCCTCCTCTTCCAGAGTGCCCCCTTATGTCCTCCTCTTCCAGAGTGTCCACTTACGTCCTCCTCTACCAGAGTGTCCCCTTATGTCCTCCTCTTCCAGAGTGCCCCCTTATGTCCTCCTCTTCCAGAGTGTCCCCTCATGTCCCCTCATGTCCAGAGTCCTTATGTCCAGAGTGTCCTCCTCTTCCAGTCCTCCTCCTCTTCCAGAGTGTCCTCTTGTGTCCTCCTCATCCAGAGTGCCCCCTTATGTCCTCCTTTTCCAGAGCGTCCCCTTATGTCCTCCTCTTCCAGAGTGTCCCCTTAGGTCCTCCTCTTCCAGAGTGCGCCCTTAAGTTCTCCTCTTCCAGAGTGCCCCTTATGTCCTCCTCTACCAGAGTGTCCACTTACGTCCTCCTCTTCCAGAGTGTCCCCTTATGTCCTCCTCTTCCAGAGTGTCCCCTTATGTCCTCCTCTTCCAGAGTGTCCCTTAAGTCTCCTCTACCAGAGTGTCCTTATGTCCTCTTCTAGAGTGTCCCCTTACATCCTCCTCTTCCAGAGTCCTCCTCCTCTTCCAGTGTCCTCCTCTTCCAGAGTGTCCCTTATGTCTTAGAGTGTCCCCCTTATGTCCTCCTCTTCCAGAGTGTCCCCTTAGGTCCTCCTCTTCCAGTCCTCTCCTTAGAGTGCCCCTTATGTCCTCCTCTTCCAGAGTGTCCATGTCCCCTCTTAGAGTGTCCCCTTATGTCCTCCTCTTCCAGAGTGTCCACTTAAGTCCTCCTCTACCAGAGTGTCCCCTTATGTCCTCCTCTTCTAGAGTGTCCCCTTACATCCTCCTCTTCCAGAGTCTCCTCTTGTGTCCTCCTCTTCCAGAGTGTCCCCTTACATCCTCCTCTTCGAGATTGTCCTCTCATGTCCTCCTCTTCCAGAATGTCCCCTTATGTCCTCCTCTTCCAGAGTGTCCTCTTATGTCCTCCTCTTCCAGAGTGTCCTCTTGTGTCCTCCTCTTCCAGAGTGCCCCTTTATGTCCTCCTCATCCAGAGTGCCCCCTTATGTCCTCCTTTTCCAGAATGTCCCCTTATGTCCTCCTCTTCCAGAGTGTCCCCTTAGGTCCTCCTCTTCCAGAGTGCCCCTTATGTCCTCCTCTACCAGAGTGTCCACTTACGTCCTCCTCTTCCAGAGTGTCCCCTTATGTCCTCCTCTTCCAGAGTGTCCACTTACGTCCTCCTCTTTCAGAGTGTCCACTTAAGTCCTCCTCTACCAGAGTGTCCCCTTATGTCCTCCTCTTCTAGAGTGTCCCCTTACATCCTCCTCTTCCAGAGTCTCCTCTTGTGTCCTCCTCTTCCGGAGTGTCCCCTTACATCCTCCTCTTCGAGATTGTCCTCTCATGTCCTCCTTTTCCAGAGTGTCCCCTTACATCCTCCTCTTTCAGAGTGCCTCGCCCTATGTCCTTCTCTTCAAGAGTGCCCCTTACGTCTTCCTCTTCCAGAGTGCCCCCTTACGTCCTTCCCTTCCACAGTGCCCCCTTAAATCCTCCTCTTCCGTAGTGCCTCTTTATGGTCTCCTCTCTTAGTGTGCACCCTTATGTTTTCCTCTTCCAGATTGTCCCCTTACCTCCCCCCTTCCACAGTGCCCCATTACATCCCCCTCTTCCAGAGTGCCCCCTTTGTCCTTTTCTTCCAGGGTGCCCAATTAGTGCCTCCTTAAGCCCTCCTCTTCCAGGGTGCCCTCTTCTTTCCTCCTCTTCCAGAAAGCTTCCTCAATTCCTCTTCTTCCAGAGTGACCCCCTTTTTGTTCTCCTCTTCCAAAGTGCCCCCTTATGGCCTTCTCTTTCAAATACTGTGCAGCATAAAAAAAAATGAACTGCCACCATTTTATTCTCCTGGGCTTCTGGTTTCAGAAAATATATAAGTATTTATAATTTCTAGACAAAATTGCAGATTTTAACAAGTGTGCAAAAAATCGCCCCCCAGTAAGCAAGTGGTTAATAAAGCCAGAGCCCCCCTTTAGCATTTTGTCCTATAATAAACAAGGCCCCCCACCCCCTTCCCCCCTTCCCAATGCATTATGAATGATTTTGTTTTTTAATGTCTACATCAAATTTTTCCATATTGTCCTTCGCCCCCCCCCCTCTCAAGGTCGCACCTAGGTGGAGAGCAGAGATACCGGGCTCATCCTGTATACAGATATATGTTATACACAAACAAATGCTGATCATTTAGGCAACCAGGGGACGCTGGCCCATTGTTATAACAGAAAACATCCTGTCCTGTCCCTGCGACACACCCAGAGGCCAGAGACAGACAGATGGGACCCGTCCTCAACATATGGACATCCACCGCGAGGGAGGAAATGACGCTCCACAACAAGAAACTCCATCGGAACCCGAAGTTTACAAGACGGCGGGGTGCGGCCACGTCCCGACCCATGCTGCATGACACCTGCCTTTGTCATCGGCCCGAGCCTGGCTGGAGCCGGGGGTCTTCGTTCTGTAGTCCTAGGGGGTTCTATTTATAAAAGAACGCCGAGCCCCAGAAGATACAAATCATCCAGTGGCGGCTGGTGCTCAAATTTTTTTTGGGGGGGCGGCGCAAACAAACGAAAAAAAAACAAACAATTGCAGCCTCACTGTGCCCATCAATTGTCACCACTGTGCCCATCAATTGTCACCATAGGTGTGCGCAGCCCATTGCATTAGGGTGTGCACCCCAAAGCTCAAACACGTATTCCTTTCTCTACAGCCTCAGCTGCAACTGAAGCATAGTAAACTATGTATACTATGCTAAGTTTACTATGCTTCAGTTATGAATGGACACAGTGAGCAAGTGTCCATTTAGAAAAGGAAGGGGCCAGTAAATTTTATATTTACTAGCCCCTTCCTCCAATTTCCATCCTATAATACCCACAGCAGCCAGGGGAGAGGAGGGAAGTCAGAAGCACTGCAGGGCAGGGGAGGAAGCCCCCGGGCAGTAGGGGGAATCGGTGCCACACAGTGATTAGGGTGTGCCCAGGCACACCCCCTGCCCACGCCTATGATTGTCACCACTGTGCCATGCCATCAAATGCAGCCACTGCGCCATGCCATCAAACGCAGCCACTGTGCCCATCAATTGTCGCCACTGTGCCATGCCATCAAACGCAACCACTGTGCCCATCAATTGTCACCACTGTGCCATGCCATCAAACGCAGCCACTGTGCAATGCCATCAAACGCAGCCACTGTGCCCATCAATTGTTTCCACTGTGCCATGCCATCAAACGCAGCCACTGTGCCATGCCATCAAACACAGCCACTGTGCCCATCAATTGTCGCCACTGTGCCATGCCATCAAATGCAGCCACTGTGCCATGCCATCAACTGCAGCCACTGTACCATGCCATCAAACGCAGCCACTGTGCCCATCAATTGTCACCACTGTGCCATGCCATCAAACGCAGCCACTGTACCATGCCATCAAACGCAGCCACTGTGCCCATCAATTGTCACCACTGTGCCATGCCATCAAAGGCAGCCACTGTGCCATCAATTGTCACCACTGTGCCATGCCCTCAAACGCAGCCACTGTGCCATGCCATCAAACGCAGCCACTGTGCCCATCAATTGTTGCCACTGTGCCATGCCATCAAAGGCAGCCACTGTGCCATCAATTGTCACCACGGTGCCATGCCATCAAACACAGCCACTGTGCCATGCCATCAAACGCAACCACTGTGCCATCAATTGTCACCACTGTGCCATGCCATCAAATGCAGCCACTGTACCATACCATCAAACGCAGCCACTGTGCCCATCAATTGTCACCACTGGGCCATGCCATCAAACGCGGCCACTGTGCTATGTCATCAAACGCAGCCACTGTGCCCAACAATTGTCGCCACTGTGCCAATTGTCGCCACTGTGCCCTGTAATTGTCACCACTGTGCCAATTGTCGCCACTGTGCCCTGTAATTGTCACCACTGTGCCAATTGTCGCCACTGTGCCCTGCAATTGTCACCACTGTGCCCTGTAATTGTCGCCACTGTGCCCTTTAATTGTCGCCACTGTGCCCATCAATTATCGCCACTGTGCCCATCAATTATCGCCACTGTGCCCTGTAGTTGTCGCCACTGTGCCCTTTAATTGCCGCCACTGTGCCCTGTAATTGTCGCCACTGTGCCCTGTAATTGTCGCCACTGTGCCCTGTAATTGTCGCCACTGTGTCAATTGCAATTGTCACCACTGTGCCCTGTAAAATGCTGACCCCCCCCCCCCCACCCGGCACTTACCTTTCTGGGGTCGGCCATCCTCCTTCCACAGTCCCTCGATGTCTTCTCCCGTCCTCGATGCCACTTCAGCCAATCAGATCTGGTGAACCTGATTGGCTGCAATGCGTGTCAGTGTTAACCAGGGAACGCACACCCCTTGCGCCCCTTGGTTAACTATTTGGAAATGGATTACAGCCCACAGGCCCTGATAGGCACTTCCACAGCCAACCAGCTGCCGTTATTCAGATGGCCGGCGCTCACCAGGGGGCCTGCCATCTAAATAGTGGGCGGCAGCGGCAGCGGTGACAATAATAGATTTGTGCAATGCATGAATCTGTGTATTGTTTTTAGTGGCACCGCCACTGGTCAGGACTCTGTGCAGGCCAGTCAAGTTTCTCCACCCGAAACTCGCTCATCCATGTCTTTATGGACCTTGCTCCCGTATGCATCGGCAACTGCGTGTGTTTTGGTGTGCGCCAGTGGCGGCTGGTAGTATATTTATTTTGGGGGGGGTAGCGAACAGGTCGGGTCACAGAAGAAAATAATAATAGCACCCCCATGTGTCGGATAAAGAGCAGCGCGTGTGTTCCCGACACGCATAGATTTGAACCAAGTACCCGGCAATGCATTCCATGCAGTTACTGAGATTAAAATTTAAGCTTGTGCACAGTGCAGCTCGCAGCAGCCTCAGGAAAGTCTTAATATCAATTCGTTTTTAGGCTACTGCTGAAAATTACCAAAGATACAGAATCATTAAAGAGATGAAAAGGATAAAAGTCTGAGATTTTAAAAAAAAAGAAAAAAAAAGAAAAGAAGGGAATAGAAAGCAGTAATGTTAATTTTTTTAGTTTTACTTTTTTTTTGCGCTAGTTTTAATGCTGGCCGACAATACGGCAGATTTCTTATTTTTATCTCAGAGGTTATTCGGCCACGGATCGGGGGAGGGGGGGGGGGAGAGTCTTTCACTAAAGGTCGGCTATTTTGGGGTATTTTGATTCTATATTCTAAAAGAACAATGGGACGATCGGAGATTCAGGAAAGACCCCCGAATGCGCCCCCCCGCGAGCGCAAAGACGCTGGAAATTCACTCGCTTTCCTTAAAGGGAAAGAAATGTATTTACAATGGACGGGGTTTTCTTGGATGTAAATGATCTCACCAGACCACGCCCATGTGGCCCTTTAATTACTACAGCCAATAGAGGAATCCAGCTTTGGTAGTATAATGCCAATGGCCCAGTCGCGCCAACAGGGGGGTACAGGCAGTACACCTGTAAGCGGCCGGAGGTCCCCAGGGCCCTGGATGGCAACCCCCCTCTTTTTTTATTTTTTATAAAAAAGAATTTATATATATATATATATTTTGTATTTATTTTTTATTTTTATAAAGGGGCCCAGAGGTCCCCAGGGTCCCTGGATGGCAACTCACCCCCACCCTTTTTTTCTTTCTTTCTTTTTTTCTCTTTTTTAGACCAAAAGGATGTCGGTAAGGGACATTTCAGGGACAGATGTTAAAAAACACAAATTTTTACATACTGTCCCTGGTTTTACTGAGGCTGGCAGCCTTGCTGGGGCCCCCCAGTGGCATGGGGCCCTCGGGACAGTGCCAAAATGGTCAGTCCGCCCCTACACACAGATCCACTGTCCTGCTGTGCTCTCTGGCAATCGCACGTGCCCGGCGGACATCGCGGCCACCGGGCACATGCAGCGGGGTCCCAAACGACGCGGCATGCCCCCTAGACAGCCGGGAAGCCCGGGACGTCATATGACGCCCGCCCAGGATGGGAGATCCCTCCTGCGGATGCAGGGCCTTCATCAGGGGGGTACAGGCAATACACCTCTAAGGGGCACGGAGGTCCCCAGGGCCTGGATGGCAACCCCCCTTCTTTTTTTTTTGTAAGGGGCCAGGAGGTCCCCAGGGCCCCGGATAGCAACCCCCTTTTTTTAAAATAAATATTTTCTTCCTTTTTTTTTATTAAACGGCCCAGAGGTCCCCTGGGCCCTGGATGGCATACCCCTTTATATATATATATATATATATATATATATTGCAAGGGGCCCAGTGGTCCCCAGGGCAACCCCCCCAATTCACCCCCCCCCCCCCCACTTCTCAATTTGAACTCCCCCCTGCTCCATTAGGCCTGAAGCTGTGTAAGGGGCCCCATAATGATGGCGGCCCTGTGCGGATGTCACATGTACATGGGTAGGATGGGAAGTGGTTTCAATTATCTCTGGTGCCGCACTAGGTGTGCGCACCTTCCATTTCTGTTTTTCCTGTAGGAAATCTCCTATGCAACAGATTTACAAAAAAAATTATAAAATTAATAATGAAAAATATTCACCTATGGAAACAGTGAGGCGTGATGCCAAAAATACTTATATTTTTTACATAAATAAAGCTTCTGCTTTCACCACATAATAACTACTAAGAGTTAAAAGGAAAGAGTTTTTCTTCTTCTTTTTTTTTTTTAGAACCAAAAAAAAAAAAAACCTGTTGTCCATTGATTAATGGGTCTGCTCTAAATACGGAACATCTAAGCAGACGGCAGCTCCACATAGGACCCTCCTAATCATAACAATGTATATTTAGCCCCCCGTCATCCCCTATTATCCGGGTAATCTAAATATTTTGTGTTTGGATCTCGCTTCATAGATGCCTCTCTTCCTCTTAAAGGAGGATATGACTTTTTTTAGGCTTGGATTATTTTATTTATAAATATATTATTGTTATTATAAATGTCTAATCCAATATATAAATAATGGACTTCAGTTTACTAAATAAAGATACATTGGAATGTTTTTGCAGTTCTCACCGATAATGTGCAGTACAGAGGCTTTGTGTGTGTATATATATATACTGTATTGTAGCAGAGCGTCCCAGAGAGAGCCTGGGAAAGTCCAGTTCGGGGTTTATACCTCTCCCAGGCTCCTCTCTTACACGTTCAGGGATCTCTGATCCCTGATCCAGGTCAGGTGTTGGCCCTCTCCCCCAGGCCAATTTAAGCTCACCTGAGCTAACAGCCATTGCTCTGTCCTGGGAAACAGATAGTGTGGATCTGTAGGAGCAAGGAGGTTGTTAAAAGACTGGTGAGCAGTTTGTATTTTGAGCTAACAAGCGGTAGGCTTGTTTAGCTTAGTAGTTAGGGCCTACATATCGTGTAGTTAGAGCCGAGACACGGCTAGGTGTTTGTTTAAACTACTTTTGTTTGTTTTGTTTTCTGCACACTGTACAGCACCTGTAAATAGACTTTGTATAGCACCAATAAAAATCCCACTGTTGTTCACTTATCCTATGGACTTTGGTATCTGTGCCTGCTCATCCCAGGGAGCTTTTGTACCCGCTACCTATCCCCAGCTTACATATGGTGGAGAATGCAGGCAGCAGTAGTAAGTTACTATTTTAAAAGGCCAGTACCTAAAGTGACAACATGGAGGAAATCCTCAAACAAATGATGTTATCCAATGCTGCACAACAGCAAACTAACGCTGCATTGCAGCAAGCCAATGCTATCGCACAGGAGCAAACCAAGGCGCTGTACAAACAGATTGGTGCTGCACAGGAGCAATCGCAGAGGCAGATTAGTGCTGTACAGGAGCAATCGCAGAGGCTGTTTGAACAGCTTGCCACTGCTGCAGAAGTGGATAGGAAAACCCTGACTAAGGTTGCAGAGACGCTAGCACAGTGGGCACCTGCGGAAATTAAGGATATGGGAGACAAGCCTTCAGCCATCCATGTGGCTCGCTTTCTGTCTAAAATGACTACGGATGATGATCCAGAGGCCTTCCTGTTAACGTTTGAACGGACCGCTGAGAGGGAATGTTGGCCTAAAACCAAGTGGGCAGGACTGATTGCCCCCTTACTTTCTGGTGAATCGCAGAAGGCCTACTATGATCTGGAGTCAGCAGAAGCAGAAGACTACGAAAAGGTCAAGCAGGAAATTCTGGCGCGACTCGGCGTCACCTTGGCCGTTCGAGCCCAACGGGTCCACAGCTGGTTCTTCAAAATCGAGAGGCCCCCAAGATCGCAGATGTTCGACCTAATCCACCTGGTGCGAAAATGGCTACAGCCTGAGTCCCTGTCTGCGCCACAAATAGTGGAGCGTGTGGTCATGGACCAATTCCTGAGGTCACTCCCAATTCCCCTGCAGAAGTGGGTGAGTCAAGGGACCCCAAGTCGGCAGATAACCTGGTGGAACTCGTCGAAAGATACTTTGCTGCAGAGAACCTGGTCACCACCCCAACAACCGCACGGACTTTCCACCCAAAGCCACGGTCTCCCCAGGCAACCGGTAAGACTGTTCCAGGGGAAGTGGGTGGTAAGCATGGCAAGGAAATAGGGGGGAGGATTTTTGGTGCCAGGACTGAAGTTTGGCGTCCCAAGCAAGGGAAACCACTGCCTGTCAGCAAACCAACTTGGGGAAACATCAGGTGTTTTCGTTGCCAAGAGCTGGGACATGTTGCAGCAAACTGTCCATTGACTGATGAACCAATGCAGTGTGATCTGTCTATTAGAAGGCAGTCTATGTTTGCTGCTGTTTCATGCGCTGCAGCGCCAAATGTGGGGAAACACATGTGTCACATGACTGTTAATGATAAGCCTATTACGGCCTTACTGGACTCTGGAAGTCTGGTTACTTTGGTTACAGCTGAGATGGTTGAAACTGTGAATTTTCATGCTAAAAAAGTTGCTGTGATCTGTGTACATGGGGATACCCGGGAGTATCCTATAGCCACAGTTCAGTTTAAAACTGGCTTAGGTACGGTGTCCCATGCGGTCGGACTTGTGCCCCACTTGGTGCACGAGGCCATCATTGGTAGGGACTTCCCTAAGTTTTGGGAACTGTGGGATCGTCCCGACCCGGTCGCAGTACCTGACTCAGTCGCAGAGCCAGAGCTCCTGGCTACTTCCGATATTGTGGGTTCAGGGGACTCATCTCAGGGCTCTCCGAGTTTTCCTTTCTCGGTTATGGCAGGAGAGCTGGAGGAGCCTGAGGAAGTCCCCACAACCAGTAGAGCCGGGCAGCCGTCTGCCGACTCGGAGCCTATGTTGGAGTTTACTGACCTTAATGTGCACAAGGAAAATTTTGGTACTGAGCAGAAAAAAGACCCTACCCTTGCCAGGGCCTGGGAAAATGTAATGGTGATTAATGATGTACCTGTTGAACCAGAGGATAGGCCCTGTTTTCCTTATTTCAGCAGCAATGATGATTTACTGTATCGTGTATGTAAAAAGAATGATGAAGTTACTGAACAGTTGGTGGTCCCCAAGCCTTACAGAAGGGTGGTGTTGGAACTTGCCCATGGGCACTTGCTAGGAGGCCATTTAGGGGTTGAGAAAACCACTGAAAGAGTGTTGCGCAGGTTTTACTGGCCTGGGATACAGAAAAATATTGAGAATTATTGTCAATCCTGTCCTGTGTGTCAGATGTCAGCCCCCCAGCCCCACTTCCGAAGTCCTTTAGTGCCCTTGCCCATTATTGAAGTGCCCTTCGAGAGGATTGCCATGGACCTTGTGGGTCCCCTCCCCAAATCCGCCCGTGGTCATCAGCATATCCTCGTGATTATGGACTACGCTACCCGTTACCCTGAGGCCGTTCCCTTACGCGCCGCATCTGCTAAAAATATTGCCAAAGAGCTGTTTATGGTGTTCAGTCGGGTGGGCATCCCTAAAGAAATCCTGACAGACCAGGGTACCCCATTTATGTCACGGATAACTAGGGAGCTGTGCAAGTTATTTAAGGTGACGCAGTTGCGAACCTCTGTGTATCATCCGCAAACGGATGGCTTGGTGGAACGTTTCAATAAGACGTTAAAGGGCATGTTAAAAAAGGTTGTTGACAAAGATGGGAAAGACTGGGACTTCCTGATACCGTACCTGATGTTTGCTATCAGGGAGGTTCCCCAGTCCTCTACAGGGTACTCTCCATTTGAGTTGCTTTATGGGAGACACCCTCGGGGACTCTTGGACATAGCCAAGGAAACTTGGGAGGGGGAACAGACACCCCACAAAAGTGTAATTGAGCATATCGCTCAAATGCAGGACAGGATTGCAGCCGTAATACCAGTGGTGAAAGAACATTTACTACAGGCTCAAGCAGCCCAACAGAGAATATACAACCGGGGGGCCCAACTCCGTGTTTTCTCACCGGGTGACAGGGTCCTCGTTTTAGTTCCCACTGTTGAGAGCAAGTTCCTGGCTAAGTGGCAGGGCCCCTTTGAAGTAATTGAAAGAGTTGGGGAAGTCAATTACAAGGTCTATCAACCAGGTAAAAGGAAGCCCGAACAGATTTACCACGTGAACCTGTTAAAGCCCTGGAAGGATAGACTGGCGTTAACTGTGAGGTCCCTACCGGTAACGCCTAAGGGTACTGAATCCCCTCTGATCCCTGAGGTCACGATTCCAGACACCCTGTCATATTCCCAAAAACAGGAAGCTAGAGAGTTCCTAATAAGGAATAGAGAGAAATTTTCAGAGTTGCCTGGCACGACTTCAGCGGTTCAGCATGATATTGTTACTGAACCTGGGGTCCGTGTCAAGCTCAAACCATACCGAATTCCTGAAGCGAGGAGAAAGGACATCAGTGATGAAGTTAGAAGGATGTTGGAACTAGATGTCATTGAGGAATCCAATAGTGACTGGTCTAGCCCCATCGTGTTGGTCCCAAAACCGGATGGCACTTGGAGGTTTTGTAACGACTTCAGAAAGCTCAATGCAGTAACAAAGTTTGACACGTACCCGATGCCCAGGGTAGATGAACTTATAGACCGACTGGGCAAGGCCCGTTATCTGACCACTTTGGACTTGACCAAAGGATATTGGCAAATACCCCTGACTAATAGTGCCAAAGAAAAGACTGCGTTTGTGACCCCGGAGGGATCATTCCAGTATAAGAAAATGCCTTTTGGGTTGCAAAATGCCCCTGCAACCTTTCAGAGGGCCATGGACAGGACCCTAAGACCGCACCAGCAGTATGCTGCAGCTTATTTAGATGACATAGTGGTGCATAGCACTGACTGGGAGTCTCACTTGCCCCGTGTCCAAGCTGTCCTTGATTCCCTCTTCAAGGAAGGTTTTACGGCAAATCCCAAAAAATGTGCCATTGGTTTGGAGGAAGCCAAGTATTTGGGCTACACTATTGGCCGTGGAGTTATTAAACCCCAAGTGAATAAAGTAGAAGCCATCCAGGAGTGGCCACGTCCTGCAAACAAGAAGCAGGTCAGGGCCTTTCTTGGCATTGCGGGATATTATAGAAGGTTTATTCCAAATTTTGCCACTATAGCTGCCCCACTGACAGACCTGACGAAAGGGAAAGACTCCGTAATGATAAAATGGTCCCCAGTAGCAGAAGAATCTTTCCAAGTCCTGAAGAAGGCTCTTTGTGCACAGCCAGTGCTATACTCCCCCGATTTCTCCAAAGATTTTTTGGTTCAGACAGATGCCTCTGATGTAGGTATCGGGGCAGTACTATCACAGGTATACAATGGGGAAGAACACCCTGTGGTCTACCTAAGCAGAAAGCTCAATGATCATGAGAAAAAATATGCAGTCATTGAAAAGGAATGTTTAGCCATAAAGTGGGCTGTGGACGCGCTCAGGTACTACCTGTTAGGGCGCCAGTTTGAGTTAATAACTGACCATGCTCCCCTGAAATGGATGGCCCAAAAGAAGGAGACTAATAGGCGGGTGAACCGGTGGTTTTTGGCCCTCCAGGATTATTCCTTTTCGGTAAAACACAGGCCAGGGGTTGAGATGGGTAATGTAGATGCCCTGTCCCGTGTTCACTCCTGTTGGGCTACAGGTGTTCCAACCCTGGGGTTGAAACAAGAGGGGAGGGTGTGTAGCAGAGCGTCCCAGAGAGAGCCTGGGAAAGTCCAGTTCGGGGTTTATACCTCTCCCAGGCTCCTCTCTTACACGTTCAGGGATCTCTGATCCCTGATCCAGGTCAGGTGTTGGCCCTCTCCCCCAGGCCAATTTAAGCTCACCTGAGCTAACAGCCATTGCTCTGTCCTGGGAAACAGATAGTGTGGATCTGTAGGAGCAAGGAGGTTGTTAAAAGACTGGTGAGCAGTTTGTATTTTGAGCTAACAAGCGGTAGGCTTGTTTAGCTTAGTAGTTAGGGCCTACATATCGTGTAGTTAGAGCCGAGACACGGCTAGGTGTTTGTTTAAACTACTTTTGTTTGTTTTGTTTTCTGCACACTGTACAGCACCTGTAAATAGACTTTGTATAGCACCAATAAAAATCCCACTGTTGTTCACTTATCCTATGGACTTTGGTATCTGTGCCTGCTCATCCCAGGGAGCTTTTGTACCCGCTACCTATCCCCAGCTTACAGTATATATATATATATATATATATATATATATATATATATATATATATATATATATACACACACACACACATCTGATTTCAGCTGAATTCAGGCTGGGCTGTATGGAATTTCAATTAGAAAGAGATAGTCTGAAGGCAATCTGCCGTGCTTTCCCAATGAACCCAAAGTGCAGCACAAAGCACCAATAAGATCCCCGCCCCCGGTGATTCTAACACTGCCAGGTGCTGGCTTCCCAAGGGCCCATCTTGTCCAGTCAATAAATGCTCAAAAAAAGAAAAGTGGAAGTTCACACCAGAAAGTTGTCAGTTCTAAAAAAATCCAAAAGGTTTCAGCTTTGCCTTATCCCAAGCCACACCCCTTTAACCCGTTTCACCCACTCATGGGCTTAATCATTGGGGACCGCCATGCTCTCTGTTTAGAAAACCACTTAGTGCCAGTGGCGGCTGGTGCCCAACATTTTTTGGGGGGGCACAAACAAACTGAAAAAAAAACATCAATTGCCGCCACTGTGCCATCAACCTCAGCCACTGTTCCCATCAAGTTCAGCCACTGTGCCCATCAAACGCGACCACTGTGCCATCAAACGCAGCCACTGTGCCCATCAAGCGCAGCCACTGTGCCCATTAATTGCCATCACTGTGCCATCAAATGCAGCCACTGTGCCCATCGAGCGCATCCACTGTGCCATCAAGCGCAGCCACTGTGCCCATCAAACACAGCTGCCACTGTGCCATCAAATGCAGTCACTGTGCTCATCAATTGCCGCCACTGTGCCATCAAATGCAGCCACTGTGCCCATCAAGCGCAGCCACTGTGCCCATCAAACGCAGCTACTGTACCCATCAATTGCTGCCATTGTGCCATCAAACACAGCCACTGTGCCCATCAAGCGCAGCCACTGTGCCATCAAATGCTGCTACTGTGCCCATCAAGCGCAGCCACTGCGCCCATCAAACGCAGCCAATGTGCCCATCAAATACCACCACTGTGCCCATCAAGCGCAGCCACTGTGCCATCAAATGCTGCCACTGTGCCCATCAAACGCAACCACTGTGCCCATCAAATACCACCACTGTGCCCATCAAGCGCAGCCATTGTGCCATCAAATGCAGCTACTGTACCTAAGAAAAAAGAGGGGAGCAGCTACTGTACCTATCAATTGCCAGTGTGCCCCATCGAATGCTGCCAGTGTGCATCGCCCGGCACTTACCTGTCTCGCAGCAGATCAGCGGCGGTGCATGAATTTATCTATGGTGATAGACAGGTGGCAGGAGAGAGGGGGGTGCCCATGCGCCTCCTTATGGATGCACCGCCACTGGGGAGGGGTGTACTCACTTTTGTGAGATACTGTATATAATTGTCAGATATTTTCCAAATGCAGACTTAAAGTATATAGTGAAGTATTTAAACCAATCAAGCTTTATTCGTATGGCTTGTTTATGACATTGTACATTTGTTAGGACTGCTGATTCTATTTCGGCACACAGTGGTATATATAGTACAGTATATATAGTACAGTCAGGCAATTGTCTGTTCAACAAAAAAATAAATCAGCTGTAAATTAATCAGCAAGTCCGAGGTGGTTTTACGCACAACCCGCTGGGCTTATTACTGACAAGCGGCACGTGGGCCGTGTTTTCTTGCTCCTTACTTGACCCCCAGCGCTGGCATTCCCTGCACGACACTGGAGGGGCCGCTAACGTCACAAAATCCTATTTTCCTTCTCCCTGGGTGCAGCTGGCATCCGGAGCCAGCCTGTTTGGAGTGCCCTTATCAGTGGAGGGTAATGAAAGATCAGCAGCAAATTTAGGCAGCGGGAGCGAGGACACGGGCGGAGGTCAAGAACAATGGGACTCCCCCCGGGCCTCAGCGGGCCGCATCAAAGACAATCAAGAGCATCAAAAAACGTCACAATGTCATTAGCCGGCAGACAGAAAAAGGAGCAGCGCGGCGAAAAAAGGGCACGGCCACTGCTGAAATAAAAACATGGCGACGGTTTGGCGACTGGTGGGAGGGGCCTCCTATCTGGCGTCCACATCTGCACGTTCGCTTCTTAAGCTGCCACCCTGCTAAAATTTGGAGTTGTCTTTTACCGCCCTTGTCATATTTAGCTGTGATTAAGTGATTTTAATTCCTGTCTTATGCTACAAACGACGTACTGGATGTGCGCGCATTTTCATGCGCTGAAGTGCTTAGCATTAAGTTCTTGTTCATTTCAAATAGGCTCTCGACAGTGGCGCTCAAAATTTTTGGGTGGGCTCAAACTAAAAAATAAATAAACATCAATTGCAGCCTCACTGTGCCCATCAATTGCTGCCACTGCGCCCATCAAACGCAGCCACTGTGCCATAAAATTGTCGCCACTGTGCCATGCCATCAAACGCAGCCAGTGTGCCCATCAATTGTCGCCACTGTGCCATGCTAAACGCTGCCACTGTGCCATGCTAAACGCTGCCAATGTGCCATCCATTGTGGCCACTGTGCCCATCAATTGTCACCACTGTGCTATGCCAAACGCAGCCACTGTGCCATGCCATTGTCGCCACTGTGCCCATCAATTGCCGCCAGTTTGCCCCTAAAATGCCGCCAAAGCACTGAGAATGGCTGTTTTAAAGGCTCCATGAAAGCCACTGTAAACACAATGGAAAGAAAAACTTACGCCGACTTATTTCTAGATACGCCAACGTAAGTCCAAATGTGCGCCGATTCCCGACGCTAGATACGTCGAAAAAATAGGCTTCCTCCGCCCGACGTAACTTGCCTACGCCGGCGTATCGTGAACGCATTCGGCGTTCCGATGTTAAATATGCAAATGAGTAAGATACGCCGATTCACAAACGTAGATGCGCCCGGCCGCTTCATATACGCGGTTTGCGTAAGGCTTACGTCCGGCGTAACATTATTCCCCATATTGGAGGCGCAACTCATGCTAAGGTATGGACCAGGGAACGAACGCCGTAGAAATTTACGTTGTTTACGCCGTTTACGTTGTACGGGAATAGGGCTGGGGGTAGGTTACGTTAAGGTCGTAGGCAGTGATTCGACGTATTCTAGGGAGTAGTTCCGACGTGATTCTGAGCATGCGCACTGGGATGCATCCACGGGATGGCGCATGCGCCGTTCGTTAGAAACATCTGGCTGGCAGTTCGGCCATCATTTGCATGTTTAACGCCCACTCCCACATATGCCGGCTTACGTATATTAGATACGCTACGCCGGCATAAAGATGTGCCGACGATTGTGAATCCGGCTCAATGAAAGCTTTGAGGATGCTTTGCTTAGCTTGATGAATATAGCGCTCCTCTACAAACTGAAGCCCATGTGAACAAGGCCTCACTGCTACCTCTCCATTAATTGCCGACCCTTTAATTAGCATTAAATTAACTACTAAAAATAGGTATTAGAAGCCTGTCTGGCCCACTTTATAGACTATCGGTGATCTCAGATCAGAGGACGTGGAGTGGTGGCAATTGTTAGGACGAGTCTCTTGCAGACCGATCAGCCTACGTATAGTGGAAGTTCCCTTCCAGTCTTTACATTGCTTGCTGTCTCTGCATTCATTTGGAGTCATATGTAAGCACCCCTTCCTTCCTCGCTAGGACAGACATCTCTTCTTCCCTCCCCCCTCCTTTCCTCTCCCCTATGGTCTCAGGAGTCAGTTGTCCTCATCCCTGGCGCCTCCAAGACTCACCGATGACAAGGCAGTGAGGTGAGCAGAGAGATGGACGTGATGTTGGGTGAGGAGGGGGGCAGAGTGAGGGGTGGGGGGCAGAGGGCAGAGTCTTGGACAGCAGGGTATATATTCCATAGGGGTGACCCCATGCACCACATTCACCAGCAGCAGCTCTAGAAGATACTCAACATGTCCCCACCAGGGTGTTCCATCATCTTACTGCTCTTCCTAGCAACCTCAGGTGAGCTCAGCTCCTATTCTCACCTATTAGGACTTGTATCTTCTGCTTTTCACAATGATTTTCTATGACCAAAGCTGTTTTAGTATGCATTTAAATTGTCTTGTTATTAAATTAGCTTTTCAAATTCTTTGCTTTGATTTTTTTTACATGCAGTATACATTTTTCATGTTAGTTTTGTCATTTTTTGGAATTTTGCGGAATTATTTTATGTAGCATTATTTTAATTTCTCAGATAAATATGTCTATCTTTTTTTTATAAATTTTCCACTTATTTTCCTTCCTTATTTTTGGCATACAATTTTGAATTAAAATTTTTGGCAAGTCCTCAAAGGGCAGTTCATTGTTAGTTTGTCAACTTGGAATTTTGTGGAATTATTTTACCTAGCAATATTTTAATTTCTCAGAAAAATATTTCTATCTTTTTTATAAATTTTCCTTCCTTTTTTTGGCATACAATTTAAAATTTTAATTTTGCAAGTCTTCGAAACACAGTCTATTGTTTTTTTTGCCAATTTGGAATTTTGTGGAATGATTGTATGTAGAAATATCTCTAATTTCTCAGAGAAATATTTCAATTTTTTTATTCATTACCACTTTTTTCCTTGCTTTTTTTGGCATACAATTACAATTTTTAATTTTGCAAGTCTTCGAAATGCAGTCCATTGTTAGTTTTGCCAATTTGGAATTTTGTGGAATTATTATATGCAGCAATTTTTTAATTTCTCAGATAAATGTTTTTATCTTTTTATTAATTTTCCACTTTTTTCCTTGTTTTTTGTTTGGCATACAATATAAAATTTTAATTTTGCAAGTCTTCGAAACACAGTCCATTGTTAGTTTTGCTAATTTGGAATTTTGCAGAATTATTGATTGTATGTAGAAATATCTCAAACTTTTTAGATAAATATTTCTATATTACAATTCATTTTCCACTTTATTTCCTTCTTTTTTTTTTTGGCAGAGAATTTAAAATTTTAATTTGGCAAGTCTTTGAAACATTGGTTAGTTATGAAATTGTTAGTTTTGTCAATTTGGAACTTTGTGGAATTATTTTATGTAGCAATATTTTAATTTCTCCAATAAATATTTCTATCTTTTCATTAACTTTACACTTTTTTTCCTTACTTTGTTTTATATGTAGCTATATCTCTAACATCTCAACTGTCCAATACATTTTTCTATCTTTTATATTTATTTTCCACTTTTTTTTTCCTTTTTCTTTTGCATACAATTAAAAATTTAACTTTGCTAATCTTCTAAATGTCATCTGTTGCTAGTTTTGTGGAATTACTATATGTAGCAATATTTCACCAGCCAGATAATTACTTTGTGGAATTATTATACATACCAATATCTCTAATATTTCATCTCTCAGAAAAAATATGTCTCTCTTCTTGTTGAATTCATTTTCCAATTGTTACCTTTCTTCGCATGTAAAATGTTTCTTTTGCCAGTCTTCGAAGTTTACATTTTGATACATTTTGACAATTTGTCAGATAACATCAAAGCCACTAAGTTTTTCAGTTTTGCTCAGCCAAAGGTTAGCAAGTGTGTTAATGGTTCCTAAGGGTTTTATTTTATAATTGGGGTAGGTTGATAGGGATTTGGTATTAATTTGTTCATTCGTTTGCTGTGGTTTCAGTTTTATTTATGCAATTGGATAAATTCTGTTTTTAGTTGCTATGGGTTACACTCAGCGTAGCATACTAGTTAGCTGCTGAGAAAACATTAATAGATATATTGTAATACAAAATGATATCTGTATTTGTACATTTTAGATCTCTTTCATATTTTTATTATTATTATTATTATTATTATTATTATTATTATCATATTACTTTTAGATTTTTGAGCCAATGATAATAGGTGCACTAGGTATGCAGACTTGGTAACTAAGCATAGGGATGATGGGGACCCCTCATAATGGGCACCAAAGGTATACAGACCTGGGAACTGAGCACAGGGATGGTGGTCATCCCTTATAATTGGCACTGAAGGCATACAGACCTGGGAACTCAGCACAGGGATGGTGGGCGCCCCTCATAATGGGCACTGATGGTATACAGACCTGGGAACTCAGCACAGGGATAGTGGGCATCCCTCATAATGTGTACATTAGGTGTACAGACCTGGGAACTCAGCACATGGATGGTAGGAACCCCTCATAATGGGCACTGAAGGTATGCAGACTTAGGAACTCAGCACGTGGATGGTAGGAAGCAAACATAAGGGGTAAACTAGGTATGCAGTTTCGAGAACTCAGCACAGGGATGGTGGGAACCCCTCATAATGGTCACTGAAGGTATACAGACCTGGGAAATCTGTTCAGGGATAGTGGGATCTCCTCATAATGGGCACTGAATGTATACAGACCCGGGAACTCAGCACATGGATGGTAGGAGCCCATCATAATGGGCACAGCAGGTATACAGACCTGGGAACTCAGCACAGGGATTGTGGGATACCCTCATAATGGGTACAGTAGGTGTGGAGCTCTGGGAACTCATAAATAATCCCATAGATTGGAGAAACTGTCTGAAGGTTGGAAATCCCGGTATCTGAAAAGCTGGGTGGACATTCTCCGCTGCTTTAGTAAACGAGCCTCAATGAAGGCAAACAATCAGGAGATGCTCGGCCCACGTGGAGTGCCAGAATAGGAGCGCCAGCAGGACAATCAGCACAACACGCCGATGGAGGCTTGTACTGGACGCCATCCAAAATGAGAAAAGAGGAAAGAATTCCCGAAAAGCATTTCCTACAGCAGTTAACCTACTTTTGATGTACCAAGTTTCCTTAAATGCTTCCTCTTGTCCATTTCTTGCTTTGCCGACTCTTAAAGAGTCCGCATGAGAGTTAGAGAATAGAATCAGCATAGGGATTCCATCCACCGGGAAAAGCCGATGCGTTTTGGGGGTTGGAAGAGTTCCCCCCTTCATTAGGGCAGAATAGGAAGAGAGGAATGGATTTTGTAGGGCTTGTTTTTGCTCTAGTTCAGATTCCATTCCTCTGTTTTTATCCATATATATACAGCATAGAGATAACACAGAATTCCTGTTTTCCTCTGATCTCTGTGTGGTCCTTATTGTGAGACTGTTTCAGGATATTTATTCTTTTTTGTGTGTGTCTTCCAGGGTATTGTGCCAAACCCAGAGTGGAAATCATCCCATCCAATGGAGAGATCTTTCTGGGAAGTGAGCAGAGCTTCATATGCAAATGTAAGAAAACTTACGCTGTAAAGCCGGGGTAGGATACCTGGTGGCCCTCCAGCTGATGTGGAACTACATTTCCCATGAGGCTTTGCAAAGGCTGGCCGTTACAGTTACTCCCAGAGGCATGATGGAACTTGTAGTCCTGCAACGGCTGGAGGTTGCCTACCCCTACCATAAAGGGATGCCAGGGCCGGGCGAGAAGGAGTTAATGCTTGTGTCGTCTGCGCCATCTAATGGGCCAAAATGCAGAATGGTTTTCTGAAATATATTTAAGAGAAAGGTATACTGAAAGTTGGCCACTAGATGGAGCTGATAATACAGGCATTAATCAAAAAGGGATGCCAAGGATATGCAAGAAGTGGTTATTGCCTGTACAGGCATTAATTAAAGGGATGCCAAGGATATGCAAGAAGTGGTTATTGCCTGTATCATCAGCTCCATATAGTGGCCACAATGCAAAATAGTTGCTTAAAGTCTGCTAACATCTTGTTTAACCCTTTCATGGCCAAATCTTTTGAGAGCCCAAATGCCCAGATCCCATCTAGCAGTGTCGGTAAATGACCTCATGAGCAATGGCATCACTGGGGGGGGGGCAGAGGGGGCCCTGACCCCACCTAATATTATGCTGTGCCACACCATGTGCTCCCCCAATTAAAACACTTTTTTTGTTTACATAGCGGGTCCCGCATCTTGCTCGGGTCGCCGCGGGGTGGACACAAGTGCAACCTTAGCAACCCTGCTAGTTCTCCAACTGCTCTAGACCCTTACATTTTCCTGGTGTGCCGTTGACATAACTCTGGTTTTCTGCCATCCTAGGGGTCCCCAATACAGTAGGAAGGGGGCTCACTGCAAAACATGTGAAAGGGTCTCATTTCAGGATTGTAATAAAGGGCCCTACAACAGAAGTAAAGGGCCCCAGGACATATATATATATATATATATATATATATATATAATTGTATTTTATAGTTGGCCCCCTACTTTTGTCACCCCCCCCCCCCCCCATAAATTTGAAAGCTGGAGACGCCACTGCTCATGAGATTATTACGATTGGCCCTCGCGGTGATCACATGCTCGTTAACCACACCGTTTAGCACTGATCTAAAGCTTTGCGGTTGGGAAGTTTTAAAGTTGTCCAGTTCAGATTTCAATAACGACTCTTTCTTCGGACAGCATCGGTGGAGGCAACAATGAAATGGCTTAGCGGTGACGATGACGAGGAGATCGAGGACGAATCAAGGCGGTACAAGAAAGAAAGCATCGATGAGACTACTATGACGCTGCAAGTCATCGCATCCAAGGTGGAACCTGACCGCATTATCAAATGTCAAGCCGAGTCGGAGTCTGGAGAGACGACAAATACGGAGATCAAAATCAGGATCATTCGTAAGTTCTACCTCATTACGGGGCAGCTCATATCAGAGGACTAGCAGTAGTGGGGAAAGGGGCGCTTTCCCCATGGGCCCTTTTTTGTTGTATCTGCTGTATAGATCTTAATTTGGTTCTGACATAGATTACAGAAGTAATACACTTTTCTGAGGTGCCTACAGAGACCTAATGATATTGTCCTACATATGTGCAAACATATGCAACTGAGACCTCCTGTATCTACATGTGACATGATACCTTTAAATATGACCTGAGACCTCTGTTATGTGGCCTGAGACTTCTACCTGTGATATGGGACTTATATTATCAATCTACATGTGACTTGAAACCACTGTTTCATTCTGCATGTGACCAGAGACCACTACACGTGACCTCTATGAATGAGATTTACATATGACCTAAAACCTCTATGTGTGAGATAAGACCTCTACATGTGGTCTGAGACCTCTGTGAGTGAGCTGAGACCCCTACATGTGGCCTGAGACCTCTACATGTGACCTGTGATCTCTGTGATTGACCTGAGACCTCTGCATGTGACCTGGGACCACTCTGAGTGACCTAATACCTCTATGAGTGAGCTGAAACCTCTACATATGACCTGAAACCTCTATGTGTGAGATGGGATCTGCATGTGTAAGATGAGACCTCTACGTGTGACCTGGGACCTCTGTGTGTGACATGAGACCTCTACATTTGGCCTGAGACCTCTGTGTGTGATGTGAGACCTCTATATTTGGCCTGAGACCTCTGTGTGTGATAAGAGACCTCTGTGGGTGATAAGAGACCTTTACATGTGAACTTAAATGTGTAATATGAGACCTCTATGAGTGAGCCGAGACCTCTACATGTGACCTAGGACCTCTATGTGTGAGATGAGACTTTTAGATGTGACCTGTGACCTCTATGAGTGAGCTATGACTTCTAGATGTGACCTGGGACCTCTATGAGTGACCTGAGACCTCTACATGTGGCCTGAGACCTCTATGAGTGAGCTGAGACTTCTAGATGTGACCTGGGACCTCTATGAGTGACCTGAGATCTCTACATGTGACCTGAGAACTCTATGTGTGAGATGAGACACCTGCATGTGGCCTGAGACCCCTACATGTGACCTGCACCCCTGCACTTGACCTGTGACCTCTGCATGTGACCTAAAACCTCTGTTTTCATGATATAAGGCCTTAATTTGTAATGTGACCAGAGACCTCTACATGTGACCTGAGACCTCTATTAATGAGCTGAGGCCTCTAGATGTGACCTGGGACCTATATGAGTGACTTGAGACCTCTACATGTGACCTGAGACCTCTATGTGTGAGATGAGGCCCCTACATGTGGCCTGAGACCCCTACATGTGACCTGCGGCCTCTGCATGTGACCTCTGCATGCAACCTAAAACCTTTGTTTTTCCTCTATACTTCATTTTCAATCTACATGTGAGCTAAGACCTCTGTATGTGACCAAAGACATCTAAATGTGAGCTGAGACCTCTACATGTGAGCCAAGACCTCTGTATATGAACAAAGACCTCTACATGTGAGCTGAGACCTGTACATGTGAGCTGAGACTGCAACATGTGAGCTGAGGCCACTGCATGTGACCAGAGACCGCTACATGTGAGCTGAGGCCACTGCTTTCAATCTACATGAGACCCTCTATGCTAAACCCTCTATGTTCCAGAAGCCTCTGGAAGGCAGGGGAGATCAATCAAACCCACATCCTGTGAAACCCAGAGCAGCTAAAAGCAATCGACAACTGCCCAACTGATTATAGAGGAGCCCAAAAAATAAATAAACTTACCTACATGCTACCAACCTAACTAGGAGGGTGATACATACAGTACATGTGACCTAAGGCCTTCATTTTCAATCTGCATGTGACCCGAGACCTCTGTTCGCATTATCTGTACGGTAGATGTTACATTGATGTTGTTGACCAATATTTCACTCATTTCATTGTATCTTTGTACAGAGAAACCAACTTTTGTGAAGGATGTGTCAGTTTACAAAGCATATGACGCCGACTCAGACGCTAAGCTGCCGTGCGCTGTGGAAGGCATCCCCACACCGCAGATCACCTGGTTCCGCAACGACATGCCTGTCCCAATCTTACCAGGTCAGTCCAATATTACATGCCGGGGCATCATAGTTTAGGAATGCCGAGGCGGGGCAAGAAAAGGTTAATGCCTGTTTCATCAGCTCCCCCTAGTGGCCAAAATGCAATACATTGTTCTGAGAAAACTTTACTGAATTTTGGCCACTAGATGGAGCTGACGATACAGGCAACAACCTCTTACACAAAATATGGGATTTTTCATTCAACTTGCATGAAGGCTTCTGGCATTCGTGCAACAAATGTTTTATAACTTCACCCCATTTATAAATGTTTTCACCCAAGAGTCACATAACTTTCACCAAGGATTTACACACATTCTTTTCCATTTGAATCCAATTGGAAAAATGTGTGTATGATCTTACGCAAGGCTGGCCCAAGACATTGTGTTGCCTGGGTCCATAATGCTGACCCCACCCCCACCCCCTAAAAAATAAAATATATGACATACCATTGTGTTCAATTCCAAGGGGCGGGCTAGGGCAGTATAGGGACAGGCTAAGGTAGTATATACACAGGTTAGGGTAGTATATAGACAAGCTAAGGCAGTATATAGCCAGGCTAGGGCAGTATTTGGACAGGTTTGGGTAGTATATAGACAGGCTAGGGTAGTATGGGGACAGGCTAGGGTGGTATATAAACAGGCTAGGGTGGTATATAGACAAGCTAGGGTGATATATAGACAGGCTAGGGTAGTATATAGACAGGCTAGGGCAGTATAGGGGCAGTATAGGGTAGAATATGGACATGCTAGGGTAGTATATGGATAGATTAGGGTAGTATATAGACAGGCTAAGGCAGTATATAGACAAGCTAGGGTAGTATATGGACAGGCTGGGGTAGTATATAGAATGGCTAGGGTAGTATATGGACAGGCTAGGGCAGTGTATGGACAGGTAAGGGCAGTATATAGACAGGCTATGGTAGTATATGGACAGGCTAGGGCAGTAGAGGGGTAGGGTAGTATATAGACAGGCTAGGGCAGTATAGGGGCAGGCTATAGGGTAGTATATAGACAGGCTAGGGTAGTAGATGGACAGCCTAGGGTAGTACATAAACAGGCTAGGGTAGTATAGGGGCAGGCGGAGGGGTCCGGAGGGCAGTTGTCATCATGACATGCAAAACTGCTTGGTCGTCAGTTTGCTGGTTAAGTAGAAGAGAAGGAGAGGCGGCCGTGGTTCAATTTGCTGCCCCTCTCAAAGTGCTGCCTGGGTCCAATGGAGCCACTGCGACCCATGGTAAGGCCGGCCCTGATCTTACGTGATATAAAGAGACTCTCAAGTCAAATTAAAAAATACCGCTTGCTTAAAAAATAAAATAAAAAGATGCATCAATAAATAATATTGATTAATGAGCTTGTGTGGATTCTGTATTAATTGTACAAAACATTTTTTTTTTTTTACTTAGGTCATCTTTCAGCGTCCCGGGACGGGACCCTGACCATAGACAAGATACAGCTGTCAGATGCCGGAATGTACTACTGCCAAGCTTATATCCGAGAACGCAATGAGATCGACTACAAGAACGTCACCGTCACTGTTAATGGTAAGGCTCCGCCTTTTCTTCCCCCTCCAATTTGTATGATATACCGTAATCGGCGTGTTCCGGCTTTAACCGCAATTCTCTCTTGTTCACCCGCAGCGGCTCCGATGGTCACCTTTGAGGAATCTTTTCCCAAAATCAATTCCAAATCCAACGCCTCCTTCACCTGCTCTGTGACCGGACACCCCAAGCCTGAGATCGTCTGGAAAAAGTAAACACCCCCCGAGTCCCCATGTATATAGATGGAGCCGAAAGGAGACAGACCAACACATTCCAACCTTCCAATGGCAACAAAATTACTTTACTTTGTTGGCATAACGCTGATTTATTCCACTGTGGTGTACATAGGACTATACAAGTCAATGCAGCAGAGGAGCTGACAATCTAATGTCCCCCACAGTCACACACTATTCTTATTATACATTTATATAGCTCTGACATATACCACAGTGCTGTACAGAGATCACTGAGGACAGTCACATCAGTGTGGAAGCCAAATTATCTATCTATCTCTATATCTATTTCTCTCTATATCTCACTCTTTCTCTATTGCTATCTCTCTCTCTCGCTCTTTCTATCTCTCTTTCGCTATCTCTCTCTTTCTCTCTCTCTCTATATCTCTCTCTCACTCTTTCTCTCTCCATCTCTCTCTCTATATTTCTCTCTATATCTATCTCACTCTTTCTCTTTCTATCTCTATCGCTATCTCTCTCTCTCTCTCTCTCTCTCTCTCTCTCTCTCTATCTCACTCTCGCTATATCTCTCTCTCTCTATATCTCTCTATATTTATCTCACTCTTTCTCTCTCTCTCTCTCTCTCTCTCTCTCTATCTATCGCTTTCTCTCTCTCTTTCTCTCTCTCTGTCTCTCAATCTCTATATCTATCTCACCCTTTCCCTCTCTCTATCTCTTTCTCTCTCTCTCTCTCTCTCTCTCTCTCTCTCTCTCTCTCTCTCTCTATCTATCTATCTATTTTTTCTCTCTCTCTCTCTCTCTATCTATCTATCTATCTATCTATCTATCTATTTTTTTCTCTCTCTCTCTATCTCTATCTCTTTCTGTCTATCGCTATCGCTATCTCTCTATCTCACTCTGTCTCTTTCTCCCTCTCTCTCTATTTCTCTCTCCTCTCTCTCTCTCTTTCTCCTCCCCCTCTTTCTATTTCTCTCTCTATTGATCTATTTTTCTCTCTCTCTCTTTATCGCTATTTCTCTCTATCTCTCTCTCTCTCTCTCTCTCTCTCTCTCTCTCTCTCTCTCTCTATCTCTCACTCTCTCCATCTCTCTTTATCTTTATCTCTCTCTCTCTCTCTCTTTCTCTCTATATCTATCTCACTCTTTCTCTCTCTATCTCTTTCTCCCTCTCTCTCCCCCTCTCTCTCTCCTATCTCTCTCTCTCTTTCTCCTCTATCTCCCTCCTCTCCCTCTATCTATCTATCTATCTATTTATCCTGTCAGTCCTATTGATGGACAGAATGGTCATCAACTTGAACAAAAAGCTAATTTGCGTCTTTCTGCCTGCAGGGGAGAAGAGGTGGTGAGCGATGATGGACAGAAATACATTTTAAGCTCCAATGGTCTCCAGCTCTCCATCACTGACCTGGCCAAGGACGATGAAGGGAACTACACCTGCCACGCCAGAAACAGCTTGGGACAAAAAAGCACAACCCTGACCCTGCAAGTTATCGGTACGCTTAGCCTGTACATTTCACCTCCAATACACACCTTACAAGTATTCTGGTTATTTATGTAGCACCCCTTCTAGTCCCATAAAATGAAGCTGATTACTATGCACAGCTTCACCTGATTTTGCACGCTCCAGTTTTAGTAAATCTCCCCCACTGAGTACAAAGAAAATATACGTTTCCCTGCAGTAAACTTGTTGTTAAAATTCTTATCCCAGCACTTGCAGTTTGCAGCTTGCTCCTGCTCTCTCCACGCTGCTTCCCTGAACTTGCTTTGATATGCGAGTGCTTTGGATTACAAGCATTCTCCTGGAATGGATTATATATATATATATATATATATATATATATATATATATATATATATTTATTTATTTATTATTTATTTATTTATATATATATATATATATTATATATATATATATATATATATATATATATATATATATATATATATATATATATTATTTATATATATTTATTAGGTTGAAGAGTGATGGCAACAAGGGTACCTGATGAAATGTCTACTAGCGATACATTGTAGCTATATATAGAGACCTCTAGTGGTTGTTTGAGGGATTTTTTATATTGACATTGCTTTTGATTTTTTTTTTTTTTTTAAACAAACTAATTATAATTAAATAACAAGAAATCGTTTTAATAAGAAGGAATTTGTTGACTGCCTTACCTGTAAAACACTAAAAGAAATGCAAGTTTCCAAACTGACCTCTATGTGTCCCTTTTAGATGCTCCCCGGGGACTTGGAGCTGGTGTGGTCGCTGGGATCATCTTACTTCTAATATTGGGGACTCTGCTGGCCGTGGACTTGACTTGTTACAGGACGAGACGCCGCGGCTTCCTCATGTTCCTGTCCACCAACATACTGGGGAGACCGGTGCCAAGGGTCAAGCTGGAGGACGACCTCAAGTAAGTTTCCTTCCATCATCTTCACCTGCTTCACACCTACTGCCAGCACCATGGACAGTTCCATGTCTACCGTCACTAAGCAATGTGTAGACTGGTAGGCACCCTGTGGCGCTCCAGCTGTTGTGGAACTACATTTCCCATGAGGCATTGCAAGGTTGGCAGTTACAACTACTCCCAGAGGCATGATGGGACTTGTAGTTCTGCAACAGCTGGATTGTCAAAGTTTGCCTACCCCTTCAATTTGTGATGACCTATAAGGGATGGTTGACCGTAGAATTCTAAACTTTGTTGTACCTTCGCTGCCAGCGGTAGACTCGGACTTTGGGCTTGTGGTTACAGGCTCTGGGCTTGTGTCAATGGCATCCATTTCTAAAAGGCACATCTGGTTGGCTGAAATGCAGGAAAAAAAAATAACAAAAACTTGGTGGTCAAGTTTGGTTGTCTCCTGGTTCCTCTTTTATTTCCTCATTCTTCCAAAGCTTGGGCAGGAGGTGGCAGACGCCATCTTTTGCTTCTCCAGTCATCTCGATGAGGGGGGTGCTACTAGCGGCAAATTTTGAGCAAGGAAAGCAGTTGTATATATAGAAAAGATGCATAGAAACATGTATACACATAAGTAAATAGGCATTTTTATGACTATCATCACATTCCTTCACACCGCCGCCATCCAATTCTCCGCGCTTACATCTTTTTTTTTCTTTTTTTAGGAAGGGGAACTCCGACAAGGGCCACGTGGTAAATATTTCTGGCATCGATGCCTGACACCACCCAAAGATGACGTGGACACAAGAGGAAGCGGCTGGATAAATATCCAAACTTTGTACAGAGACATCCAGAAATGTCCGAGAGACTTCCGCACTGTAAATACATCTCACTTAACAAGACCTTCAGAAATATATTTGAGAACTCAAACTAGATAAAACGATTTTTTTGAGTGGACAGGCCCATTGTGATGTTTTTTTTCCAGAAGGTCAGTCCATACTCTTCCAGCACAGTCCCATTTTTTTCCAATATCTAGTTAGTCTTCCATTCTGTTTAGAATTAGGTAGAGCCAGAAGAAAGCAACCAGGGCAAAGGGTCTCCAGGAGAACTTGAGTTGAGTTGCATCTTGATATTGACATTTACCCCGTAGGATCCCCGACGCGCTTGAACTTGGCCCCAAAGTCTATGCAATGACATGCCATCTCACCAAGTGCTCCACAGGTACTGAATCATGGCGGCAGCTGTGTAGATTGGAATTGATCTGCATAGGGGAGGAGGGGGCACTGTGAGAGCCAATTGCACTACATGGCATGTCTAACACAAGGGAGAGGACAACACAACCGACCATCTTATCACTTTATTGACAACTGCCTTATATGCAAATCACAGAGAGGAATGCACAGCAGCTGTCAATGAAAGGCGAAGAAAGGGGTCAGTTGCCAGTCCCATGGCCAAGAAACTAACAAAGAGAACCTGTCTGCATAGCTGTAGAGACCATCTGGGGTTGAAGCAGCCCAACGCTCCCTTGCTTTACTGTGACAGCCTTTAACCTCTTGAATCTAGCACAGGCAGAGGCGGCTCTTTAATATAGCAAATTAGGCGGTCGCCTAAGGCCTCGTACTCACAGGGGCCTCACGGCCGCCTACTTTGCCTCTGCTCAATCACTGTGAGCTAGATCCGTGCAACTTTTTGCAGCCGTTTTTAGTTGCTTGAATTTTTTTCCCCATTATGGGCATGAGTGGGCCCCCCGTGTCTAAGTTTTGCTTAAGTCCTCACAAAGCCTAGAGCCGCCTCTGAGCTCCCTAAAGATAGAACAGCATTTAGTCCTCAGAACAAACACTAGCATAGTCTTTAGTAGACTGGAACTAGCACAGCCTTTAGTACCTTGGTACTAGCACAGCTTCAAGAGCAGCGTTTCTTAACTCCAGTCCTCAAGGCGCCCCCAGCAGGTCATGTTTTCAGGCTTTCCATTATTTTGCACAGGTGATTTGATCAGTTTCACTGCCTTAGTAATTACCACAGCTGTTTCATCTGAGGGAAACCCTGAAAACATGACCTGTTGGGGTGCCTTGAGGGCTAGAGTTGAGGAACACTGTTCTAGAGCCCTGCAACCAGCATGACTTTTAGTACCTCAGAGCTAGCAGAGTGTTTAGTATCCTGGAACTAGAACAACATTTAGCATTCTGGAACAAGCACAGCTTTTAGTACCTCCGAAATAGCACAGCTTTTAGATCCTTGAACTACCATCGTTTTTACCCACTAGAATTCACATGGCATTTAGTCCCCCTGGAACTAGCATAGCTTAAGCACTCTAAAACTAGTAAAGCCTTGACCACTTAAACCCTACAGGGCCTTTTGTAACCTGGAACTAGCCCAGTCTTTAGAATCCTAGAACCAGCACAGCCTTTAGTACCTCAGAATTAGAATGACCTCTAGTACCTCAGTACTAGCACTTAAGCCTTAAGCATCCTACAACTAGTATAGACGTAACCCCTTAGAACCCACCTGGCCTTTAGTGGCCTAGAACTACCAAAGCCTTTAGGATCCTAGAAGCAGCACAGCCTTTAGTACCTCAGAATTAGCATGACCTTTGGTACCCTAGAACTAGCACAGCCTTAAATATCCTAGAACTAGTATATCATTGACCTCCTAGAACCCACCTGGCTTTTAGTAGCCTGGAACTAGCACAGGCTTTAGCATGCTAGAGCCTGCACAGCATTTAGTACCTCAGAACTGCACAGCTTTTAGCACCCTAGAAATAGCACAGCCTTACACACCCTAGAACTACTATATCCTTGACAAACTAGAACCCACATGACATTTAGTACCCTGGAACTAGCACAGTCTTTAGTAAAGCTTTAAGCACCCAAGAAATAGTATAGCCTTGACCCCCTAGAACCCGTAAGGCATTTGGTACCATGGAACTAGCGCAGCTTAAGCACCCTAAAACTAGTGAAGCCTTGGCCCCCTAAAACCTACAGTGCCTTTAGTAACCTGAAACTAGCCCAGCCTTTAGCATCCTAGAACCAGTACAGCCTTTAGTACCTCAGAATTAGTATGATCTTTAGTAGAACTAGCACAGCCTTAATTGCATAGCTTTGACCCCCTGGAACCCACGTGGCCTTTAGTGGCCTAGAACTAGCAAAGCCTTTAGGATCCTAGAAGCAGCACAGCCTTTAGCCACAGCCTTTACCTCAGAATTAGTATGAACTTTAGTACCCTAGAACTAGCACAGTCTTAAGCACCTTTGAATTAGCATAACCTTGACTCCCTAAAACCCACATGTCCTTTAGTAGCCTGGAACTAGCACAGCCTTAAGCATCCTACAACTAGTATAGCCTTGACCCCCCTAGAAACCACCTGGCCTTTAGTGGCCTAGAACTACCAAAGCCTTTAGGATCGTAGAAGGAGCACAGTCTTTAGTACCTCTGAATTAGCATAGCCTTTAGTACCCTAGAACTAGCACAGCCTTGAGCATCCTACAACTTGTATAGCCTTGACCCCCTAGAACCCACCTGGCCTTTAGTAGCCTGGAACTAGCAAAGCCTTTAGCATGCTGGAACCAGTGCAGCCTTTAGTACCTCCAAATTAGCAAAGCCTAGAACTAGCAGCACCTTCCTTTCCACTAGCATAGCCTTTACCCTTTAGAACTCAAATGACCTTTAGTAGCCTGGAACTAGCACAACATGTAGCATCCTAAAACCAGTTTAGCTTTTAATACCTGAGAATTAGTACAAACGTAAGCACTCTAGAACTCTGATAGCCATAGCACCTTAAAAACTCTATGATATTTTTAATACCCTAGATCAGTGGTGGCGAACCTTGGCACTCCAGATGTTTTAGATCTACATTTTCCTCGATGCTCATGCACTCTGCAGTGTAGTTGAGCATCAAGGTTAGGCCAGTGCTTGCCACCAGTGGCATCACTAGGCCATGCCCCCCCCCCCCAATATTATACTGTGCCCCTCTAATTAAAATAAGGGAAGTGTCGGGAAGTGAAGTTCCAAAACATCTGGGGTGCCAAGGTTCGCCATCACTGCCCTTGAACTAGCAAAACCAGCACAGCCCAGAGAAGCTATCACAGTCTTACGCAATCCTCTACTGTGCCAGGTGATAGCTATGCTGACAGGTTCTCTTTAAATGAAACTAAATAAAATGTAAGGTAACCATCTCCAGACTTTTCTGTTTAAACTGCTTATTTATGTAATTGTTTTTTCTCTTCTCTTTAGCATTTATATCGCCTTAGTTAGTTGAAAACAAAAAGCTTTTCTTTTGCTTTTTTTTTGTCCTAATGTATTGAAAAGATACTTTTTAGAACAAATGTATATTGTTCTTCATTGTTCCTTTAATATTACTTTTAAAAACAAGGGAAGAATTAGTTACAATGGAGGGAGACTTTTGGGAAAAATATTTATACTTAGTAACAGATGGGGGAGATCGAGACTCACTGGGGCCAACAGTTCCATCTAGTGGCCATAATCAAATATTATTTCTTATTGAGGTATTTCAGAAAAAATGCCACATTGTGGCCACTAGAGGGAGCTAAAGACCATAGGAAATCACTGTGTTGAGAAAAATAGGACCAGAATTCGTCAAGGTTAGGCCAGTGCTTGCCACCAGTGGCGTCACTATGGGGGGGGGCAGAGTGGATCATGGCCCCCCAACATTATACTGTGCCCCCCAATTAAAATAAACGGCAAGTTGGCACATCTGTCCAATGATTACATTTATAAATGGACCAATTAGTGTTCGTTTTGTAAATATCCTACAGGTCGAACTGTCCAGACTTGTTACAATGTGTTCGTACAATTTTGTTGAATACGTAAACGCTCCTTTCCATCAATATCAAGATAAGCAGGCACTCGTGTAACATAGTAGATCTATAAATGGTTTTACAATCAGATTGTAACCTGTGTGTGGCACAGCTTCAATCTCTTTATTGCTGAAATAAACAATTTTAACTTATTCTTTAACTCTTTATTGTAACTGTTTTGCTGATTATTTTTTAAACGTCCAAACGTCCAATCATGTTCAAGCTCCTACTTTTATATATATATATATATATATATATATATATATATATATATATATATATATATATATATATATTTTTTATATATATTATATATATATTTATATATATATATATATATATATATATAAAAAATTCCCCCCTACACACGATTGGTCGTTTCAAGCGAACGCTCTCCGAAGAGAGGAGACCAGTGACTCCTATAGAAAACGACCCACTTATTGTACAGATTATAATGTGATGTACATAGTCTATTGTATTGACTCTTATGTAAAAAATAAGTCTGATAGATTGAATTAAACATTTCTTTGAAAAAATAAATAAAGAAATCATCTCTCTTATTTCCTCTTGTTTCTGCTACTGATTTAAAGGGACACTTCAATGCTCCGCCCACAATTTGATCCCTTCTAAACCTGATTATTGATGTGATTTTGCTAAATATTTAGGATTGTCATGTCTTGGGGAACCCCTACTAACACAAATTATTTGGTGATCAGTGGGAAGAATGTTCCTTACATTGGTGATCAGTGAGAAGAATGTTCCTTACATTGGTGATCAGTGAGAAGAATGTCCCTTACATTGGTGATCAGTGGGAAGAATGTCCCTTACATTGGTGATCAGTGAGAAGAATGTCCCTTACATTGGTGATCAGTGAGAAGAATGTCCCTTACATTGGTGATCAGTGAGAAGAATGCTCCTTACATTGGTGATCAGCGAGAAGAATGTCCCTTACATTGGTGATCAGCGAGAAGAATGTCCCTTACATTGGTGATCAGTGAGAAGAATGTCCCTTACATTGGTGATCAGTGGGAAGAATGTCCCTTACATTGGTGATCAGTGAGAAGAATGTCCCTTACATTGGTGATCAGTGGGAAAAATGTCCCTTACATTGGTGATCAGTGGGAAGAATGTCCCTTACATTGGTGATCAGTGAGAAGAATGTCCCTTACATTGGTGATCAGTGGGAAGAATGTCCCTTACATTGGTGATCAGTGGGAAGAATGTCCCTTACATTGGTGATCAGTGGGAAGAATGTCCCTTACATTGGTGATCAGTGAGAAGAATGTCCCTTACATTGGTGATCAGTGAGAAGAATGTCCCTTACATTGGTGATCAGTGAGAAGAATGTTCCTTACATTGGTGATCAGTGAGAAGAATGTCCCTTACATTGGTGATCAGTGAGAAGAATGTTCCTTACATTGGTGATCAGTGAGAAGAATGTCCCTTACATTGGTGATCAGTGAGAAGAATGTTCCTTACATTGGTGATCAGTGAGAAGAATGTCCCTTACATTGGTGATCAGTGAGAAGAATGTCCCTTACATTGGTGATCAGTGAGAAGAATGTTCCTTACATTGGTGATCAGTGAGAAGAATGTCCCTTACATTGGTGATCAGTGGGAAGAATGTCCCTTACATTGGTGATCAGTGAGAAGAATGTTCCTTACATTGGTGATCAGTGAGAAGAATGTCCCTTACATTGGTGATCAGTGAGAAGAATGTCCCTTACATTGGTGATCAGTGAGAAGAATGTTCCTTACATTGGTGATCAGTGAGAAGAATGTCCCTTACATTGGTGATCAGTGAGAAGAATGTCCCTTACATTGG
This sequence comes from Rana kukunoris, assembly GCA_029574335.1. Classification (NCBI taxonomy): domain Eukaryota; kingdom Metazoa; phylum Chordata; class Amphibia; order Anura; family Ranidae; genus Rana; species Rana kukunoris. Next base: position 5,870,690 of record CM056058.1, read on the forward strand.
TGATCAGTGAGAAGAATGTTCCTTACATTGGTGATCAGTGGGAAGAATGTCCCTTACATTGGTGATCAGTGAGAAGAATGTCCCTTACATTGGTGATCAGTGAGAAGAATGACCCTTACATTGGTGATCAGTGGGAAGAATGGCCCCTTACATTGGTGATCAGTGAGAAGAATGTCCCTTACATTGGTGATCAGTGAGAAGAATGTCCCTTACATTGGTGATCAGTGAGAAGAATGTCCCTTACATTGGTGATCAGTGAGAAGAATGTCCCTTACATTGGTGATCAGTGGGAAGAATGTCCCTTACATTGGTGATCAGTGGGAAGAATGTCCCTTACATTGGTGATCAGTGGGAAGAATGTCCCTTACATTGGTGATCAGTGGGAAGAATGTCCCTTACATTGGTGATCAGTGAGAAGAATGTCCCTTACATTAGGGATCAGTGGGAAGAATGTCCCTTACATTGGTGATCAGTGAGAAGAATGTCCCTTACATTGGTGATCAGTCAGAAGAATGTCCCTTACATTTTAGGATGAGTGAGGGAAGGGCTGGTAAATATCTATTTATCAGCCCCTTTCCTTTCTGAATGAACATGGTGAGTGATCGGTAGTGTGTGTTTGAGCTTTGGGTGCACACCCTAACACAATAGACTGTGCACACTTATGGAAACAGGGATGGATTGATGGATAGAGACACGGATGGATGGGAGTGTTTGCTTTGAATATTAAATAGAGTTTTTGGTTTGCGGTGCTTAGATGCCGTGTAGTGCCACTTTAAATAAAAAGTCTACTGACTGGAAACGCTCACCGAAATCTATATCCTTCAATCTGATCGTAATACCGAAAGATTGCCTTATACAGAAAAACCTTGGTTTGAGAGCGTTTTGCAAGACAAGCAAATAGTTTTAATACATTTTGGCTTGACTTACAAGCAATGTCTTGATATAAGAGTAGCGTCATGTCACAACTGAGTATAAAAATGAAGAGAAGGGCCTCTAAGTGGTTCACCGGTTCTGGTTACCGGTAACCTGATTGGCTGAAGTGTCATCGAGGGCGGGAGAAGACATCGAGGGGCGTGGAAGGAGGATGGCCGACCCCAGAAAGGTAAGTGCCCGGCGGGGGGGGGACATTTTACAGAGCACAGCGGTGACAATTGGCACAGTGACAGTTGCAACAATGGGCACAGTGGCAGTGGCATCAATTGGCACAGTGGCAACAATGAGCACAGTGGCGACATTTGGCACAGTGACAGTGGCATCAATTGGCACAGCAGCGACAATTGGCACAGTGACAGTTGCGACAATGGGCACAGTGGCAGTGGCATCAATTGGCACAGTTGCGATAATGGGCACAATGGCGACAATTAAAGGGCACGGTGGCATCAATTGGCACAGTGGCGACAAATAAAGGGCACAGTGGCGACAATTAAAGGGCACAGTGGCGACAATTGGCACAGTGGCGACAATTGATGGGCACAGTGGCTGCGTTTGATGGCATGGCACAGTGGCTGCATTTGATGGCATGGCACAGTGGTGACAATTGATGGCACAGTGGCTGCGTTGGATGGCATGGCACAGTGGTGACAATTGATGGCACAGTGGCTGCGTTGGACGGCGCAGTGGCTGCATTTGATGGGCCCAGTGGCTGCATTTGATGGGCACAGTGGCTGCATTTGATGGCATGGCACAGTGGTGACAATTGATGGCACAGTGGCTGCGTTGGATGGCATGGCACAGTGGTGACAATTGATGGCACAGTGGCTGCGTTGGACGGCGCAGTGGCTGCATTTGATGGGCCCAGTGGCTGCATTTGATGGGCACAGTGGCTGCATTTGATGGCATGGCACAGTGGTGACAATTGATGGCACAGTGGCTGCGTTGGATGGTATGGCACAATGGTGACAATTGATGGCACAGTGGCTGCGTTTGATGGCGCAGTGGCTGCATTTGATGGGCTCAGTGGCTGCATTTGATGGCCGTGGGCACAGTGTCTGCATTTGATGGGCACAGTGAGGCTGCAATAGTTTTGTTTTGTTTTGTTTTGTTTTTCGTTTGCGCCCCACCAAAGATTTTGAGCACCACTGCTCGCAATCCAAGGTTTTACTGTACTGTATTCTCATGAATGGAGGGGAAGTGCAATTGTAATAACGATGGGTTAATGTAATGTTTTGAAATGAAACCAATAATGCTGCAGTAATTGGAAACATTGTAGCAACAATAAACCATCACACTCATGGAGGCCAAGAAGAAGATACTTCAGGTTGCTCAACCAACCAAGGAAAGGATGTGTGGAAAGAGGTCCAGTGGTTTCAAACTTCTGGTTCTCTTGGGAAACGAAGACTTTTGTCATCTCACAATTGGAAGAAAAAAAAACTGAAGGATGCTTTGTAAGAGTGCAAAGATGGACCCTTTCTAAAGACTTCATTTTCGGGAAACAAGTCCTTACAAGTTAAAATCTAAGGGCCAGATTCTCGTAGAAATGCGACGGCGTAGCGTAAGCCATTTACACTACGCCGCCGCAACTTAACAGAGCAAGTGCCGTATTCTCCAAGCACTTGCTCCGTAAGTTGCGGCGGCGTAGTGTAAATGGCCCGGCGTAAGGCCGCGTAATGCAAAGGGGGCGGCTTGTATTTAAATTAAACGCGCCCCCGCGTCGATCGAACTGCGCATGCGCCGGCCGCAAAAATAGCCCAGTGCGCATCCTCCAGCTCACGTCGGAAAACGTGAATGAAACCGACGTGAGCGTCGTTTACGTAAATCCCTATTCGCGAACGACTTAGTAAAACGACAGAAAAAGACGACGCTGACCCGACGCCACACTAAACATGGCATACGACGGAACTTCGTAAGGTTACCCCTCATATTAGCAGGGGTAATCTTACGCTTACGTAAACGACGACGGGGCGGTGTAAAAACGTTCGGGAATGGGCGTATCAGGCTCATTTGCATAGGCAAATGAGAAATCGGCGTAAACGCCACCTAGCGGCCAGCGCAGTCATTACATCTACAATCCGACGGTGTAATTGTTTTACACCTGTCGGATTTTTAGTGTATCTATGCGTAAGTGATTCTAGGAATCACACGCATAGATACCAATTGAAAAAAACTGCGATACGACGGTGTATATGAGATACACCATCTTATCTCAGCTGAGAATCTGGCCCAAGGGGTTTTTTTTTGCTAGAAAATTACTTGGAACCCCCCAAACATTATACAATTTTTTTCTAACACCATAGAGAATAATATGGCGGTCATTGCAACACTTTTTGTCACACCGTATTTGCGCAGCGGTCTTACAATCACACTTTTTTTGGGAAAAAAAATTTGCATTTTTTTTATTAAAAAAAATAAAACAGTAAAGTTAGCCCAATTTTTATCTTAACCTAATTTTTTATATTGTGAAAGATAAAGTTACGCCGACAAAATTGATACATAACGTGCCACTCTTCAAAATTGCGCCCGCTCGTGGAATGGCGACAAACTTTAACCCTTAAAAAATCTCCATAGGCCATGTTTAAAATATTCTACAGGCTGTGTGCCAGATTCTCGTATGGCGGCGTAACTTCGAGTGGGGCGTAGCGAATCGTATTTACGCTATGCCGCCGCAACTTTGGACTCAAGTGCAGTATTCTCAAAGCACTTGCGTCCAAATCTACGGCGGCGTAGCGTAAATGGGCCAGCGTAACCGCGCCTAATTCAAAATAGGCAGGTAGGCAGCGTGAAATTGGAGCCTCTGGGGTAAAGACTATAAATACTAAAGTAGGAAGTACCATTATCCTTGAGATTGAGATATAGGGTACTTGAATCTAAGTTCCCCAGGCCAAAGAGTCAAGGGGGCGTGTTACATGTAAATGAATCGTGGCCCCACGTAATTGGCGCTTTTTCCGAACGGCGAATGCGCCACCCGTGGATGTATACCAGTGCGCATGCTCAAAATTGCGCCGCAACTACTCATTGGTTTCGACATGAACGTAACTTACGCAAAGCCCTGTTCGCGAACGTTTTACGTAAACGACGGGAAATTCTTCGCTGTCCCGACGTCCATACTTAACATTACCTACTCCTCACGTACGCCTCATATAGCAGGGGTAACTTTACACCGGACATACGCTTACGCAAACATCGTAAAAAAAAATGCGGCGGGCGCAAGTACGCTCGTGAATCGGCGTATCTAGCTCATTTACATATTCGCCGCGTAAAACGACGGAAGCGCCACCTAGCGGCCAGCGTAAATATGCAACTAAGATACAACGGCGTAGGAGACTTACGCCGCTCGTATCTTGGCCAAATCTATGTGTAACTGATTCTAAGAATCAGGCGCATAGATACGACGGCTCACATTCCCGCTTACGATGGCATACGTGGAGATACGCCGTCGTAAGTCCTTTGAGAATCTGGCCCTGTGTGTTTACAGAGGAGGTCTAGGGCTATAATTATTGCTCTCGCTCTAACGATCGCGGCGATACCTTACATGTGTGGTTTGAACACCGTACAGTTGGGGGGTGATAAGTGGGGGAGGGGAGGGGGGTAATGAGGGGGTACGGCGGGGGGAGGGGAGGAGTTATAATAATCATCCTTTGTGTTCCTGAGTCTCTCTGTAGAAGATGGAAAATCTGAGTTTTGGGGACAATCGGTCTTTCGCGCTCACAGAACTTTCACAACAACATCTCTGCCGAGGTGACGTGAGGATATCAGTGCGGAATCCCCGGCCAAGTCCTCGCCGCCTGCCAAGGCTCATTTCATACATAACATTGGAACGCTGAGAAGAATTGTCCAGGAGGATGCTGGGAACTCGCAGCCCGTCCATTCTCACGCCTCACAATGTTTTGCCCGGAGATGTAGAATTCGTATATAGAAGTGTAGAGTCCATTGCTCGCTTCTGGATGCTTTTTGGAGTCTTGGGGTGTCACCTAGCCCTTTTCTCCCCAGCCTGACTGTCCCTGGCCCTCCCCCTTCACTCATTGGTTTGTAGTTTTTTTAAACGCCCACTCCTCCAGACTGACACCCACCCATCAAGGCATTGTGATATTTGCATAAGTCCTGAAAGGGGCCTTAAAGTGTACCGGTCTCCTCTGCAAAGCTGGTAAAACAGGGTGGGCTTTCAGGTATCTGCCGGCAAAACCCCCAATGCCGCAAACTGCAACTGGGGCAATAAAAAATAAAAATAAAATTATCATCTGAACTGGTTTGCCCCCGCCCCAAAAAAACGCCACACCGAGTTTGTTTAGCATTTGTCACCTCGTTTACCGATCCCGCCCCCAACTTGTGATTGGACAGACAAGGAGAAGCAGAGGACTGATCTCATCACTCTCCTCCTCATCCTGGTTCTGGGCACATGTGCTCTGCCAAATACCTGATTGGTTTATAGATATCCATCAGTAAAACTTGGTCACCCCCCCCCCCCCAACTTGTGATTGGACAGAGAAGGAGAAGCAGAGGACTGAGCTCACCAGTCTCTTCTGCAGGATACCTGATTGGCTCCTAGCTGTCCATCACTTGGTCACCTCCCCGCCCCCAAACTGTGATTGGACAGAGAATGAAAAACAGCGTACTGCGCTCATCACTCTCCTCCTGCTCCTCGTTGGAACATGTGCTCTGCAGGACACCTGATTGGCTCCTAGCTGCCTATTAGTAAAGCTTGGTTCCACCCCCAATCTGTGATTGGACAGAGAAGGAGAAGCAGCAGACTGCACTCATCACTCTTCTCCTGATCCCATTCGTTGGCACATGTGCTCTGCAGGACACCTGATTGGCTCCTAGCAGCCTATTGGTAAAGCTTAGTCACCTCCCCACTGCCAGTTTGTGATTGGACAAAAAAGAAGCAGCGGACTGCATGATAAGTATTCTACAGGATACCTGATTGGCCTTAAGCTGTCCATCACTTGGTCACCGCTCCGCCCCCCCAACCTGTGATTGGACAGAGAAGTAGAAGCAGCAGACTGAGCTCATTACTCTTCTCCTGATCCTTGTTGTTGGCACATGTGCTCTGCAGGACACCTGATTGGCTCTTAGCTGCCTATTAGTAAAGCTTGGTCCCACCCCTGACCTGTGATTGGACAAAGAAGGAGAAGCAACAGGATGAGCTCATTACATTTTTTCCTGGTTCTTGTTGTTGGAACATGTGCTCTGCAGGACACCTGATTGGCTCTTAGCTGCCTATTAGTAAAGCTTGGTCCCACCCCTGACCTGTGATTAGATAGAGAAGATAGAGAAGGAGAAGCAACAGACTGAGCTCATTACATTTTTTCCTGGTTCTTGTTGTTGGCACATGTGCTCTGCTGGTTACCTGATTGGCTCCTAGCTGCCTATCAGTAAAGCTTGGTCACCTCCCTGCCCCCAGTGATTGGACAGAGAAGAAGAAGAAGCGAACTGAGCTCATCACTCTCTTCTGTTGGATAAGTATTCTACAGGATACCTGATTGGCTCCTAGCTGTCCATCACTTGGTCACCGCTCCACCCCCCCCCCCCCCAACTTGTGATTGGACAGAGAAGGAGAAGCAGCGGACTGAACTCATCACTCTCCTCCTGATCCTTGTTGGCACATGTGCTCTGCGGGACGCCTGATTGGCTCCTTGCTGCCTATCAGTAAAGCTTAGTCACCTCCCCGCCCCCAACCTGTGATTGGACAGAGAAGGAGAAGCAGCGGACTGAGCTCATCACTCTCCTCCTCATCTTTGTTGTTGGCACATGTGCTCTGCAGGACACCTGTTCTGTTTATATTTTTAGGGGCCACAATACCCGCCCAGCATCCAGCATTTTTTTTTTTTTAGCTTTATATTTATAATTGTAGATCTGCAGATTTTGTGTTCACAGATCTTTTATATAAAATTATTTTCTGTGTAAAAAAAAACGTTATGTATAAATCCGGGACAAACCGCGACGTTATTATGGCGAAATATTATTTGGGATGAAGGTTTCCCATGTGTTGAAAAAAAAATGTTTGTTTTCATTTCTCAGCGCCGGCCGCTGACGTCCTCCTTCTGTAAGGCGCCGCAGTGTCATGTGTTTGGTTTCACGCCGACTGGGGGAAAAATTAACAGACGCCAAGAGGGCCGGAATCCAGGGCCAAAAAAAAAAAAGCGCAAAAGATTACCATGAAAGGGCAAGAAAAATAAAAAATAAACAACCGCATCATAAAAGAAGGCAGCCAACAGAACGTGCAAAGTTTTTCTTTTTTTTTATCATGGATAGAATGAGGAAGGGTCACAATCTTAGGCAGGCTGTGTCCCCACTGTGAAGATTCTTCCTCACATCCTTAATAGTTTCTCCCCCCCCCCCCACACTTCTTGGATGAACACTAGAGGGAGCATGCATATTTCTCTGTATCAGATAGAGTAACCAGAATAAGTGGCGAAATTAAAAGGTGAAAATATTCTGACTCTGTGGCCTAGTCAGTTATACACAGGCTACCTGCAAGCATGCAGGCAAGAAAAAAAAAAGCAATCTATTTTAGGGCAAAAGGACCTTTTTTGATCCTATTGCCCTGTATATAGATGGCCACTAGAGGGAGCATGCACATTTCTCTGTATAAGATAGAGTAACCAGAATAAGAAACAGCAAGAAAAATTGAAATGTCCAAATATTTTGGAGATGTGGTTTAGTCGGTTATACACAGGCTGTCTGCAAGCATGCAGGCAAGAAAAATAATGCAATCTATTTTAGGCCAATAGGACCTTTTTGATCATATTACCTGGTATATACTTGGCCACTAGAGCAGTGGTCTCCAAACTGCGGCTCAGGGGCCAGATGCGGCCCTTTGCTTGTCTCTATCTGGCCCTTGGATCTCGGATCCTCCCAACTGACACCAACGATTGGGCGCGATTCCTCCCAACTGACACCAGCGATTGGGCGGTGGTTCCTCCCAACTGACACAAACAATTGGGCGTGGTTCCTCCTAACTGACACCAACAATTGGCCACGGTTCCTCCCAACTGACACCAACGATTGGCCGCGGTTCCTCCCAACTGACACCAACGATTGGCCGCGGTTCCTCCCAACTGACACCAATGATTGGGCGGTGGTTCCTCCCAACTGACACCAACGATTGGGCGGTGGTTCCTCCCAACTGACACCAACAATTGGCCGCAGTTCCTCCCAACTGACACCAACGATTGTCCACGGTTATTCCCAATTGACACCAACAATTGGTCACAGTTCCTCCAAACTGACACCAACAATTAGCCACGGTTCCTCCCAACTGACACCAATGATTGGGCGCGGTTCCTCCCAACTGACACCAACAATTGGCCCACGGTTCCTCCCAAGTGACACCAACGATTGGCCGCAGTTTCTCCAAACTGACACCAACGATTGGCCACGGTTCCTCCCAACTGACACCAACTATTGGCCCGTGGTTCCTCCCAACTGACACCAACAATTGGGCGCGGGTTCCTTCCAACTGACACCAACAATTGGGCGCGGCTCCTCCCAACTGACACCAACAATTGGGCGTGGTTCCTCCCAACTGACACCAACAATTGGGCGCGGTTCCTCCCAACTGACACCAAGCATGCAGGCAAAAAAAATAATGTAATCTATTTTAGGCCAATAGGACCTTTTTGTGATCCTATCACCTGGTATATAGGTGACCACTAGAGGGAGCATGCACATTACTCTGTATTAAATACAGTAACAAGAATAAGTAATAGCAACCAGAATTTAAATCTGAAAATGTTCTAGACCTGTGGCTTAGTCAGTTATACACAGTCTGCCAACAAGAGCGTAGAAAAAAAATGCAATCTACTCTAGGCCAATCGGATTTTTTATATCATTACCTTGTATATAGATGGCCACTAGAGGGAGCATATACATTACTTTGTATTAAATACAGTAACCAGAATGAATAACAACAAGCAGATTTTAAATGTGGAAACTAGATCTGTGGCTTAGTCGGTTAAACACAGGCTAGCTGCAAGCATGTCGGCATGAAAAATAATGCCATCTATTTTAGGCCAAAATAACTTTCTTTCAGAGAGGAAAATAAGTAACAGTGAGCAAAATTATAACCCAAGCATATTCTGAAAAAAAGTGACTGGGTAAATTTTACAATATTACAATAATGTACCGGAAAAGAAAATAAATCAGTCTTAATTTAATTATTGCTGCCAGCATTCCAGTGTTGGGGCGCCCCCTATCTAAAGGCCGCCATCAGGAATTATGGGGCCCCTTCCACAGCCTCAGGCATGGGCCCCCTGGAGCAGAGAACCCGGGGGGTGTGCTGCCGCCTGAAATTGAGAAGCGGGGAGCTGCCGCGAATTGAGAAGCAGTGGGGGCATGAATTGAGAAGCGGGGTGGGGCATGGATTGAGAAGTGGGGGGCGTGCCACGAATTGGGGAATTGGGGTTGTCCTGGGGACCTCTGGGCCCCTTACAAAAAATAAATGAAAATATATATATAAAAAACGGGGGGGGTAGCCATCTGGGGCCCTGTGGACCTCTGGGACCCTTTAATTAAAAAAAAATATATATAAAAAAAATTAAAAAAGGGGGGTTGCCATCCGGGGCCCTGGGGACCTCTGGGCCCTTTAATAAAAAGACAAAAATATATATATAAAAAAGGAGGTAGCCATCTGGGGCCCTGGGGATCTCTGGGCCCTTTAATAAAAAGAAAAAAGAAAAAAAAGAAAACAAAATATATATATTTTTTTATAAAAATATTTTTAAAAAAAAGGAGGGTTGCCATCCGGGGCCCTGGGGACCTCTGGGCCCTTTCAATAAAAATAAAGAAATAAAAAAATAAAAATAAAACATTTAAAAAAAAGGGGGAGTTGCCATCCAGGGCCCTGGGGACCTCTGGGCTCTTTAATAAAAACAAAATATAAATATAAAAAAAAAATATATATATATAAAAAAAATACAAAAAAGTGGGTTGCCATCCGGGCCCCTGGGGATCTCCGGGCCCCTTACAGGTGTACTGCCTGTACCCCCCTGGTGGCAGCCCTGGCTGCCATTGTACCCGGTCATAGATCCTTTTTGAATTTGTGTCCCCCAAATATTCCTCTTCTTCTGACACGCTGCAGCATTTGTAGCGTCTCCCCTTTAGGCGCCTCCTCCGTGGCCTCAGGGGCCCGTGGCTGGGAAAGGCTTTTGACGGAACTCCAAGATACTCCGGGAATGTTGGGGGATGGAACTACTTTTTTTTTTTTAATTTTGGCGAGCCAATAAAATTTTAATTCTGCACAGCTGCTGAGAATCGGCCTTTTTCTTTCTGTAGAGCAATCTCCTCCAATACACAAATAAACACACATATTTGTCTTTAAAACAAAGATTTTTTTTGTTGTTTTTTTTTTTTTGTTTTTTTTTTGTTTTTTTTTTATCCCACGCAGTTTAAATTTTGATCCTAGTTTCGTTCCTCAGTTTAATGATGAAGTGCAATGTACTAAAAACGTATTCTGAGTTATTGTTGGGTTAACCACCTAAGGACCGGGCGTAAAAATCTGTATTTTTTTCTTGAATTTCACTTGGAACCCCCAAACATTTTATATATACATTATCTCACAAAAGTAAGTACACCCCTCACATTTCTGTAAATCTTCCCTTCTATCTTTTCATGTGACAACACTGAAGTAATGACACTTTGCTACAATGTTGTGTAGTGAATACAGCCCTCAGGTTGTATTCGGCTTCCGAAAACGTATCTAAGGGACGTACGGGGGGTGCGTTCCTTGCATAAGACTGACAGGCGTCTGAGCCAATCAGGTTCACTGGTTCTGGTTACCGGTAACCTGATTGGCTGAAGTGTCATCGAGGGCGGGAGAAGACATCGAGGGACGTGGAAGGAGGATGGCCGACCCCCAGAAAGGTAAGTGCCGGGCGGGGGACGGGCATTTTACAGGGCACAGCGGCGACAATGGGCACAGTGGCAACAATAGGCACAGTGGCATCAATGGGCACAGTGGCAACAATGGGCACAGTGGCAACAATTGGCACAATGGCTACTATTAAAGGGCACAGTGGCGACAATTGGCACAGTGGCGACAGTTGATGGGCACAGTGGCTGCGTTTGATGGCATGGCACAGTGGTGACAATTGATGGCACAGTGGCTGCGTTTGATGACATGGCAAAGTGACTGCATTTAATGGCATGGCACAGTGGTGACAATTGATGGCACAGCGGCTGCGTTTGATGGCATGGCACAGTGGTGACAATTGATGGCACAGTGGCTGCATTTAATGGGCCCAGTGGTTGCATTTGATGGGCACAGTGGCTGCATTTGATGGGCACAGTGGCTACATTTGATGGGCACAGTGAGGCTGCAATTGTTTTTTGTTTTTCTTTTGTTTGCGCCCCCAAAAAATGTTGAGCACCAGCCGCCACTGTCTGTGGGACATCCTTAAGCGCAAGGTCTCTAACGTCCACCAGCTTCGTGATGTTGTCATGGAGGAGGGGAAGAGGACTCCAGCGGCAACCTGTGAAGTTCTGGTGATCCCCATGCCCAAGAGGGTTAAGGCAGTGCTGGAAAATAATGGTGGCCACAGAAAATATTGACACTTTGGGCCCAATTTGGACATTTTCACTTAGGGGTGTACTCACTTTTGTTGCCAGCAGTTTAGACATTAATGGCTGTGATGAGGTACTTTTTATTATTTTTTTACACTTGTTTTTTTTTTTTTTTATCACGTTTATTGCTGTCACAAGAAATGTAAACATCCATGCGACAGTATTAGGCATGTGACAGGTCCTCTTTATGGAGAGATCTGGGGGTCTATAAGACCCCAACCCCCTCCTCTGCCCCTAAAAGCAATTAAAACACCAAGATCTGTGGCCACATATAGGTCTTCATTCATTCACTCACTCCTCCCCATGAACAGTAAGTGTTTATTAATCCACAATGGGTTCTTCTTCTCTGAAATGAATGTGGCGAGTGGCCAGTTGGAGGAAAATACGATTTTGTGGGATCTATAAAAGCAAATGGAATTCTCACTGGTCGTTTTTGTGTTTTATTCAACAATAAAACACAATTGATAAATAATGTATAAATAAAATTTATAAATACAATAAACAATTTTAAAAGATGCGTACAATTAAAAATGTAATCAACATTAAATTTTTATTGGATGCATTTTATAAATATTTTATTTAATTTTATTTTATTTATTTATTTTCATTTTTTTTTTTTTACATTTACGATCCTGGGAGCGTTATGGTTTAGTTAAAGAGACAGCACAGCAGTAATCGCCTCCTTTCAGACAGCCTGTCTCTTATTGAAAACTCAGATGGAGACCTGCAGGGGAAGGAGGAGAGATGGGGGAGGAGTCGCTGCCTCATTTTGAGTTTTTTTTTACATCAAAGGAATGGGGAGGGCCTGGGAACACGTGAAAAGGACACTATAGCTCCACCTACTGGCTAGAAATAAATACTACATACTATAGTATTTATATTTACATTTTATTTCTCGAAGTTCTCTTAATAGTAGGGACAGGTTTGCTTTGATATTAGAAGCTCACTTTGATGTTGCCATAGTTTAGTGTATGGCAGAGATTTCAATCAGAAGACAGTCTCTTCCATCTCTCGGGACTCTATTGGTGAGATCTCTACATTAGGTGACTGGGTTCCCATCATCCCTTTGCTGAGTTCCTAGGTTTTCGCACCTGCTGTGCCCATTACATAGTTGCCAACTGTCCCGTTTTTAACGGGACAGTCCCGTCAAATAGGACTTAGTCCCGGCTAATTGAGCCTGCCGGGACTTGTCCCGGCTAGTGGGGAAGGGGCTTGGCTGTCCCCGCACTGTAATGTACTATTTTTCGCCCCGCCACCGCCACTGGAGGTCCATGGCCGGCGGAGATAATGTCTCCGCTGGCAGCCATTTTCTAGAAGAGTGACATCGGGGATGCTGATTGGAAGAAGCTGGGTCATGTGACCAGCAGCACACAACCAGGAAGTGTAAGCAGACAGAGCACACGAAGGAAGGAGCTGCTGGAATCTGTGGAGTTCTACTAATAATGACAACAAGGAGGTGATGGGCTGTACTGTGTGTTATATTGCATAGAAAGGAAGTGATTTGAGAGACATAAAGGAGGGGGGTCAGTGGTACATATAATATACACTTATGAGTTTGCTGTGCTGAAGTTGGAGATGCTGTTCCCCTTGTAAAGTGAATGTTGGTATACCTGTGTTCACTTTCAATATGTTGAAAGCTAATGCAAACTTTTTGCAATAATAATAATGCACATACATTTGCAGCACAAACATTATTATTATTTTTTTTTGCAAATGAACCTGCAAAGCATTGCACCTGCTTTAAGTGGCAGTGCCAGCCTCCTACACACTCTTCCCCCCAATGTGATGTCATGGCCATCTTTGAAAAGTTCTAGTAAAGTGCAGAAAATCTATGTCATGTGTAAACATTCCTTTATTCAAGAATATTAAGGCCTATGGGCAGGGATGTCGTGAGCAGGCCTAGAGCCAGGAGTTTGACAAAACATGGAGGAGGACTACAACTACCAGTAGGTGTGTAGCTCTCCTATCAAAGAAGATTTAGCATGGAGGCTTGCACTGTTCGGTCCATTACCCAGCCAATTGTATTCCCCCTTACAAAGGTCCAATAGTGGGCAGAAGGTAAAAAGAAAACGGCACAATTTGCACATTTTAAATTGATCTCTGTTTTGCCCATGCAGAGTAAAGCAATATGGTCACTTAAGCACTTGCCTACAGGGCACGTTCACCCCCTTCCTGCCCAGGCCATTTTTCAGCTTTCATCACTGTCACAATTTATATGACAATTGCGTGGTCGTGTAACACTGTAATCAAATTAATTTTTAATCATTTTCTTCACACAAATAGAGCTTTATTTTTGTGGTATTTAATCACTGCTGTGATTTTTATTTTTTACACAAAAAAAAGGCCGAAAATGTTGAAAGATAAAGTTTTTCTTACTTTCTGTCAGTAGATTTTGTAAATAAGTAATTTTTCTCCTTCACTGATGGACGCTGATTAGGCTGCACTGATGGGTACTGATAGGCTGCACTGATGGGCACTGATCAGGTGGCACTTATGGGCACTGATGAGAAGACACTAATATTCCGCACTGATAGGCGGCACGGTTAGGTGGCATTGATAGGCGTCACTGATGAGCACTGATAGGCAGCACTAATGGGAAGCACTGATGGGCATTGATGGGCAGCACTGATGAGCAAGCACTGATGGGGACTGAAAGGGAGCAGTGACTAGCATCACTAATTGGCACTGATTGGTGTAACTGATGGGCACTGATGAGATCTGATTGGTGGCACTGGGGGGCTTTACTGTAATCAGGGCACTAATGATCAGTGCCCTGATTATCTGTCCGGGTCTCCCCTGCGTCAGTGTGAGGCGATGAGAACCCATCACCGTCACTTCCACATATACATGTGACCAGCTGTGATTGGACACAGCCAATCACAAGGTTAAATAACCGTGTGAATTGCTCTTTACAGATATTGCAGGCGTGAGAGCGGCCCTTCTTGGCGCTGTCATATGACGTCCACCTAGAGCAAGAGCAGCACTGTCCCTCCGTCATTTGACCGTGGGCTGGCGGGAAGTGGTTTGATGAGTATGTAACCCAGTATGTAACATTTCATATTCCTTATACATGCCTGTTGTACCATATACTTGTATGAAAAGCATTATGTTCTCTCTTTGTAGTGCTTCTTTAGTGTTCCTAACAGTCCCTCTACTATCCTGGTAAAAAAAATGTACCACACTAGACATGAGAACACAGCGTAGTCAGGTTTTTAGCTGGGCTGGGAACTCTGGGTGCTCACATGCCTGCCCCTACCACCTTGATGGCCATTCACTGGGAATTTCAGTGTGCTATAGTACTACTCTGAATGTACTACTACTATGGATGAGGGTTGTAGTAATTCTGGAGATCAAGAAAGCTGCAATAATTCTGTGGATAATGAGGGCAGTAGTACTACTATGTGTAGTACTACTATTTGTGAGGGCTGTAGTAATGCTGTGGATTATGAGGGTTAAAGTGCTGTAGTATTACTATAGATCAGGGTTTTAGTAATTATGTGGGTGATGGGGGTTGTAGTATTGTAATACTACTATGAATGATGGGGGATTGTAGTAATGTTATTGCTGACGAGGGCTGTCATAATCCTATGGAGTATGAGGGTTGTAGTGCTGTAGTACTACTATAGATAAGGGTTTTAGTAATTCTGTGGGTGATGGGGGTTGAAGTACTGTAATACTCCTATGGATGATGGGGATTGTAGTAATGCTATGGATGATGGAGGTTGTAATAATTCTGTGAGTGATGTAACACTACTATGGTTGATGAGGGTTGTAGTATTGTAACACTATGGTTGATGAGGGTTGTAGTATTGTAACACTACTGTGGCTGATGGGGGTTGTAGTACAACAGTTTAATTTAAAGCTATAAAAGTCTTAAGTCCCAATGTTCCCCTTTACATCAGAGTCTGCAGGATTTCCTCTTATAGCGCAAGGGAGAACTCTGCGGACCCTGATGTAATTTGGAACTCTGATGTAAATGGGAGCGCAGAGCCCCCCCTTACATCAGAGTTCCCCCTTAGATCGTGATCTGTGGCATCGTCCTTTACATCAGGGTTCGCAGAGTTCTCCCTTGCACTGTAATGGGGAATGTTGTGCTGGCTGTGTTATATTAACCTGACCTTCATGTAAATAGAGAAATAATTTTTTTGACTTTTGTTTAACTTAAACACATTGCTAATAGCACTCGCAACGTGTTTATAGTTCAAATACTAAAAGTTGAACAGTTTAGCACCGAAAACAGACATTTTACGTGCTTTTTTGAAGTGCCAGTGTCGTTCGTAATTTTTAGGCATCTTGCCAGTAAATTAATAGCTGTGCTGCAAAGTGTCCCTGGAAATTTTTTTCAAATGTTGGCAACTATGCCATTATGAGGGGTTCCCATCACCCGTGTGCTGTGTTCCCAGGTCTGTACACCCGCTGTGCCCATTATGAGGGATTCCCACCATCCCTGTGGCAATTTTCTGGGTCTGTACACCTGCTGTGCCCATTATGAGGGGTTCCCACCATCCCTGTGCTGAGTTCCCAGGTCTGTACACCCGCTGTGCCCATTATGAGGGGTTACCACCATCCCTGTGCTGAGTTCCCGGGTCTGTACACCTGCTGTGCCCATTATGAGGGGTTCCCACCATCCCTGTGCTGAGTTCCCGGGTCTGTACACCCGCTGTGCCCATTATGAGGGGTTCCCACCATCCCTGTGCTGAGTTACCAGGTCTGTACACCCGCTATGCCCATTATGAGGGGTTACCACCATCCCTGTGATGAGTGCCCTGCAAGTTATTATTTTTTTTATGCCTGTAGTTGGTCTTTAAAAGTGTATAAAGTAAAAAAAAATGAAACATAATAAAAACCAGATGCCGGCACATAATAAAATCTATAATGAGTGCAGCCCTCGGATTTAATACAAACAAGAACCGATGTTGAATTTCATTCAGAATTACACATATAAAAAGTAAAATGATTTCAGGATGAAAGTTCTCTGCCAAATGCCAAGGGGCCCCCCGGTGTCGGAGATTGGCATGGAGTGGCACAAAAATCCTGTGTTTATTCATCCAATCGGCAGCTCAGCCTTCAGGGTTAGAAGAACGCAGCGCAGCCCGCGCATCTTTGTTTTCTAAGAAAAGATCCAAGTTTCCGTGTGGAGTCAGGTGACTCCCCTCAGGGTGCCGGGGGAGGAAAAGTCACACAAAATTTGGCAATTTTTTTTTTCGGTTGTAGCCAAAAAGATTTCATTCAAGTTTTACAAGCGGCTCATTGCGACTCGGGGAAGAGGGTGAGGTCATAGAGGACGCTGGTGGGACTAGTGAGGACCTGATGGGCATTGCCCAATCATTATTTGCCTTTTTTATTTGTATACAAAGAACTTTTCAAAGGATACAAATAATAAAAATAATTATGATACTTTTTTTTTACAATGTTACTTTTTTATCCTAGCGGGGCAGGAAGTGTGGAGCTTTCTTCTTATTGGCCAATGAAAGCTAATAAAGAAGAAGGCTTTCGAAATTCCTGACAAAGAGATCTAAAGCTTTATTCACAAGTACTCCAAGTCACCTGAAGATCGAAAAAGTTCTGAAGCTTTTATTTTGGAGCTTAAATCAGGGAAGATTGATTGATAATAATAAAAATTAACAAATTAATAAAATACTTAAATAATGAAAACAATTTTTTTTTAAACGAACCCCAACCCTTATCCTTAATATTAACTAGTGACCTTAATCCTAAACCCTAACCACTTAGCCTAATATTAACCCCTAACTCTAATATTACCCCTAATCTTAATCCTAAACCCTAGCCCCTACCACTAATGTTTGGCCCTAACCCTAATATTAATCCCAACCCTAATATTAACCCCTAACCCTAATATTAACCCCTAACCCTAACTCTAATAATAACCCATAACCCTAATCTTAAACCCTAACCCTAATATGACCCACTAACCCTAATGTTAACCCCTAACCCTAATAATAACCCATAACCCTAAACTCTGACCTATAACCCTCATATTATCCCCCTAACCTTAATCCAAACCCCTAACTCCAATGTTAACCCCTAACCTTAATCCTAACCCCTAACTCCAATGTTAACCCCTAACCTTAATCCTAAACCCTAACCTCTAATAACCCCTAACTCTAATATTAACCACTAACCCTAATAATAACCCATAACCCTAAACTCTAACCTCTAACCCTTATATTATCCCCCTGACCTTAATCCTAACCCCTAACTCCAATGTTAACCCCTAACCTTAATCCTAAACCCTAATAACCCCTAACCCTAACACTAACCCCTAACATTAACACTAAAATTAACCCCTACCCTTAATCCTAAACCCTAACCTCTAATAACCCCTAACCCTAACACTAATATTAACCACTAACACTAATACTAACTCCTAACCCTAATCATAAACCCTAGCCCCAATATTAACCCCTAACCCTACCACTAATATTAACCCCTAACCCTAATCTTAAACTCTAACCCCAATATTAACCCCTAACCTTAATCCTAACCCCCAACCCTAAGACTAATTTTAAACCCCTAACCGTAATATTAACCTCAACCCTAATATTAACCCATAACCCTAATCCTAATAATAAACCCTAACCCTAATATGACCCACTAACCCTAATGTTAACCCCTAACACTAATAATAACTCATAACCCATAACCCTAAACTCTAACCCCTAACCCTAATATTATCCCCCTAACCTTAATCCTAACCACTAAAATGAACCCCTACCCTTAATCCTAAACCCTAACCTCTAATAACCCCTAACCCTAATATCATCCCTAACATTAATCCTAACCCCTAACCCTAATATCTATTCCTTTATTTTCTATTCTATTTTATTCTCTTCGGAAATTGGAAAACGATTAGAATTCGAAAAGTATTCGAATTTTGGTATTTCGGATTCGTTTAAATTCGGTACTATTCTAATTCAGAAATTTGGATACATCCGAATTCCCGTAAATGGAAGCAGGTCGCGAGACCCGTTTCCCGATTGGCCAAAACGTCAGGCGATCCTATTGGATGTCTAGAGCCTAGGACAAGGAGGGAGGAGACGGAAAGGACCCCACAGCCGATGCCCGCCACTCTATCAAACTGGAAGACACCGGAGCCGCAGGAGGAGAGGAGGAGAGAGCAGAAAGAGAGGAGCCGCAGCCCACTACCATCCGCCGTGCTGGAGGATACAAGAGCTGCAGGAGGAGAGGAGGAGAGAGGAGATGGAGAGGAGCTGCAGACCACCACCGTTCGCTCTGCTGGAGGACACGGTAGTGGCCGGAGGAGAGAGGAGAGGGAGAGGACACCAGGGCCGCAGCCCACCACCTAGATGAATAGGGTAAGTGCCGGACCAACAGACAGTGACAGGGAGGTGGCGCTTTGTGAATGGGTGGCTGCTTTCTGGGATACACACAGTTCCCCAGAAGACACTGCGAGGAGGACGAGTAAGAAGACCTGCCGCGGACTAGGAAGAGGCAGATTAGGAAGATCCTCATAGCAACCAACATTTATTTTAGTTTATTAGTTTCTTTCTTTTTTTCTTTCTCTTTTTTTTTATTTTTATTTTTGTTTTTTTGTTTTTAGGGTGGACCTCCACTTTAACAACATGTTTTTTTTTTTTTTTTTCAAGAAGCCAAGTTTCCAAACCTTTCTTTACAGAGGATGCAGCTATCAGACTGAGGACATCTAGTGGCAGAAAATATGTACTGCAGCCATATCTCCGTTGGTGACTATTGCAGCAAAAGCTGTTTTTTTATTTTTAGTTATTTCAGGACTGGATGGACAGAAATATAAATCCTTTGGCAAGCAAAAGACCTCTCATATTTGTATTTTATCTGCGTATTTATGTGTTTGTCTGGGTTTCAGTTTTAATAATTTAATTCTATCTAGGGTGACATACCCTGTTGGGACACGCAGTGGCGTAGCGTGGGGGGTGCAGGGAGAGGCACTGCCCCGGGTGCAAAATTTAAAAAGGGGCGCTGTCACGGGTGTGGAGAGGAGGGATCGCCAACAACAGATGGGACATAGGAACATATGCATGATGTCACCACTCCAGACTTTACTAGTCATTATCAAGCGCGCTCTACTCTTCCCTACAGCCACCGCTGTCTCACACACTGGATCATGTGACCAGACAGGAGCTAGCTCAAAATAGGTAAATCCATGGGTCAGGGGGGCGCAAATTACTTGCCTACAACCCACGTTGCGCCACTGGGAACACAAAATGAATAGAGAGGAGCGGCAAGAAGAAGCAAAGTGGCTTGGAGTCACGGATGGAGCTAGGGAAGTGCGATCAGAGGTGGAGCAGGATTCTGCTGAAAGAAGAGGATTCTGCCACGGATGACCTACAGATTTCCTTTCATGGAAAAATAAAAAAGTTTGGTGAGTGACATTTCAGTTTAGGTGAAGGGTGTGCACTCAGTAATACGAAGATATACTGGAAATGAAGACTCGCTACATATAAGAAACAACTTTCATTTGTATATTTTTGTGAAAGCAAATTTCCTTTATTATGATTTCACTGGATACAATTAAAGCGGTTCCAAAGTTACACACCGGGCGAGATTTACTAAAACTAGAGCACTCAGAATCTGGAGCAGCTGTGCATGGGAGCCAATCAGCTTCTAGCTTCAGCTTGTTCAATGAAGCTTTGACAATAAAACCTGCAAGCTGATTGGTTACTGTGCCGAGCTGCACCAGATTTTACACTCTTCAGTTTTAGTAAACAAACCCCATAGTTACATTGTTAGTCCGGTTGGAAAAAGACACAGGTCCATCTAGTTCAACTAATAAACCCAAAAGCAAAAATATAATATATTGCAGCTCACCAGTCATTAGATGTGGTGACTGCATTTGTTTTCTGTTTTTTCTTAGACCGTGTACACGCGATCAGACAGGTCCGATGAAACTTGTCTGCAGACCAGTTTCATCGGACCAATTTGATGGTGTGTACGGCCCATCGGACCGTTGTCCGTCGGACCAAAGTTTTAAAACTTGCTTCAAAATCTGTCCGACGGACCAAAACGATGCTTAGTACGCAACCTGCGCATGCTCAGAATCAATTCGACGCATGCTTGGAAGCATTGAACTTCATTTTTTCAGCACGTCGTTGTGTCCTACGTCACCGCGTTCTGGTCTGATCGGATTTTGGTCCGATGGTGTGTACGCACATCAGACCATCAGACCACTTCAGCGGTGGTCCGATGAAAACGGTCCGTCGGACCATTCTCATCGGACCGGTCTGATCGTGTGTACGTAGCCTTAAGCCCCATACACACTATCAGTTTTCCTGACGGTTTTCTCATCAGGTTTACCAAAACCATGTAGTACAAGGGCCGGCCTGATTGCATACAAATTGAAACTCTTGAGGTTTGACCTCATATTAGATGGTTTTGGTAAACCTGAAGAGATAACCATCAGGAAAACTGATAGTGTGTATGGGGCTTCAGACTTTTCCCCCTCTGTTTTCACCTGGTGATCTGGCCAGTAACACACCTTCCTGAATTACAGCGCCCCCATACTCTGGAGGAAGGAGCACAGGGGGCACCTTTGGACAGCGGGGACACTTACACAATCTGCAGGGGATCCAATCTTCATGTTCCCAACCGTATATAATATTATTATATTAATATGATGTGTGTGTATATATATATATATATATATATATATATATATATATATATATACATATATATATATACACATATATATATACACAGTATATATTTTCTTATATTACAGTATATTATATTATCTATATATCTAGTGTATATAGATAGATAGATAGATAGATAGATAGACAGACAGACAGACAGACAGACAGACAGACAGACAGACAGATAGATAGATAGATAGATAGATAGATAGATAGATAGATAGATAGGGGGGAGAGAGAGGAGAAATAGAAAGAGAGAGAGAGGGGGGGAGAGGGCAGAGAGAGAGAGAGGGCAGAGAGAGAGGGAGAGAGAGACAGCGATAGAGATAGAGAGAGAGACAGAGATAGCGATGGAGATAGATAGAGAAAGAGAGAGAGAAAAATAGAGAGAAAGAGAGAGGGAGAAAGAGATACCGATAGAGAGAGAAAGAGTGAGATAGATATAGAGAAAAACAGAGAGAGAGAGAGAGATGGAGAGAGTGAGAGAGAGAAATAGCGATAAAGAGAGAGAGAGAAAAATAGATAGATAAATAGAGAGAGAAATAGAAAGAGGGGGAGGAGAAAGAGAGAGAGAGAGAAGAGAGAAATAGAGAGAGAGGGAGAAAGAGACAGAGATAGAGTGAGATAGATATATATATAGAGAGAGAGAGAGAGAGATAGTGATAGAGAGAGAGAGAGAGAGAGATAGTGAGAGAGAGAGAGAGAGAGAGAGAGAGAGAGATAGAGATATGAAGAGTGAGATAGATATATAGAGAGAGAGAGAGAGAGATGGAGAGAGTGAGAGAATTTTTTTTTTAATTTTCCACTGTATATAAATGATTTTTTTTTTTATTATTATTTATTATTACTATTTTTTTTTTTTTTTTTTTTTTTTTTACTGGAAACTGCAGTTCTCTGACTCTTTTTAGAAAAAAGTGCAGGGGTGATTTCTTCTCCTTTTCACAGAGAAGTTAGAGGAGGACAGAAGTTGGAAAAATTCTGTCTAGAAGAAGGGAAGTGGCTTTTGGGAGGGGGAGGCAGGCAAATAAAAAAAAAAGAGGGGAACCAACTCCACCCTTTCTGTAGTAAACTCCACCTATGAAGCTGTGATAAAACTCTAGTAAAAGTAGAGAAACTTCATTGCATTCCAGGAAAGGAGTAGAGACGAGAGTAAAAAAAAAAAAAAAAGTTCCAGCATTTGGCTACCTGTGCTGTGACGATGGCAATAACAAGGAACAAGGATTATCTCATCTGGTCCATTGTTAGCCTCATCTGTTGCTTCTGTCCCCTTGGGCTGGCTGCCCTGATCTTCTCAATAAAGGTATGCTGCTAATATTTTTCTAACACTTTTTCAAACCTTTAAGATACGTTTAATCTCTTTCTGAATTTGTTTATTTTTTTTTGCCCGCAAAAAAACAAGTATTTACTACAAACTTTAATTTGATTCTCCATCTCTTTTTTTTTTTACTTTTTTTTAATTAAGCTTGATTTTTTTTCTTGTATTTTGTAGAATTTATTTTGTTTATTCACTTTTATTTATTTATATTTAAATGAGAATCACAATTAAATGTATGGTTATTTTAGAATTTGTTTTCACAATAATAAAAAAAACTTACACTGATGACAAAAGAAATTTTGTCGTCGCCCCCCCCCCCATCAGACAATGGCTGATCACTCCAATCATAAATAATTACAAAAAAATTTGGTTACATTTTTATAAAAGAGGTTGGTACAAAAATGACTTTTAATGGTTACATTTTTATAAAAGAATCTGGTGCAAAAAAAAAAATTGTTTATATTTTAATGGAACTATCTTAGTGCAAAAATAAATAAAGTATCACAGACAGTACTCTATTTTTTCCAGTTTAATGGAAGATATTTTCATTTCCATTCCATTTTGCCTATTGTGGCTATTTTGGAGCATTTTCTGCACTTAGATTTTATTTTAATTTATTTTCTTTATCAGACTCGCAAAAATATTTATGGTGATGTTAGACTTTTTTACAATAAAAAAAAAAACTTTAATGGCAAAGGACATTTTTTTTTCTCCATATGACAGTTATTCAGTGGCTAATCCTCATAATATTGGTTTAAAAAGAATTGACTTTTTATGAAAAATATTACTTAAAAATGATCTCATAGCATGTTGGAAGATTGATTATTCAATGGTGATGCTCATTTTCTTTGTATTTTAGAACTTTTTTTTTATTTGTACCTGATTTTTATTTTATTTATTTTTTTAAATCAGAATTGCAATCACGTTTATTGTTATTTTAGAACCTTTTTTCACACAAAAATTGTTTTGCTACTGACGAAAAGTTTTTGTCCCATCTGACCTAGTTTATTGGAAGATAAGTTCTTGTATTTTGGTGCATTTTCTGCACTTGGCTTTTTTATTTCTTTATCAAAATGGCAATTCATGGTGATTTTAGAATTTTTTACAATAATTTTTTTTTTTAATGACAAAGGATTTTTTTTTTTATCCATATGACAATTATTCAATGGCTAGTTCTCATAAGGATTGGTTAAAAAATTGACAATGGTTGACTTATTTTTATGAAAGATGCTGGTTATAAATATGACCTCACTGACACCAATGATGGGGCACTATTCCTCCCACTGATACCAACAAGGGGGCACTATTCCTCCCACTGAAACCAATGATGGGGCACTATTCCTCCCACTGATACCAACAAGGGGGCACTATTCCTCCCACTGAAACCAATGATGGGGCACTATTCCTACCACTGACACCAATGAAGGCACACTATTCCTCCCACTGACACCAATGATGGGGTACTATTCCTCCCACTGACACCAGTGAAGGGAAACTATTCCTCCCACTGACACCAATGATGGGGCACTATTCCTCCCACTGACACCAATGATAGTGCACTATTCCTCCCACTGACACCAATGATGGGGCACTATTCCTTCCACCGATGCCAATGATGGAACACTATTCCTCCCACTGATACCAATGATGGGGCACTATTCCTCCCACTGACACCAATGATAGTGCACTATTCCTCCCACTGACACCAATGATAGTGCACTATTCCTCCCACTGACACCAATGATGGGACACTATTCCTCCCACTGACACCAATGATGGGGCACTATTCCTTCCACCGATACCAATGATGGGACACTATTCCTCCCACTGATACCAATGATGGGGCACTATTCATCCCACCGACACCAATGATTGGGCACTATTCATCCCACCGACACCAATGATTGGGCATATTCCTCCCATTTTCTACTTTTACTGGCCACTAAAGCCTGAAGGACAGTAAACTGGCCCCTTTGTTTAGAAAGTTTGGAGGCAAAGGCTTTGTTCATATTTCATGTCTGAGGTTTACAACCACTTTAACAATTACATACAATTTATTTACATCAGTCCTTGCTCTCAAAGGAGTTTACAGTCTGAGGTCCCCATGCATACATACAGGGGTCATTTTAGACAGTTGTCACTTGGTCCAGGTCTTTGGAGCACTGGTCAGTTCGTCCTCTTTTTTTTAAGAAAGGAGAATCCAAATTTTTACTACATAAAAAAAAAAAATGGGCAACTTTGGAACTGAAAAAATAAAAAGTTATCCCGAATGTAGGTGGACCTTTAAGTTGTATTTGCCGGACCACTGGTGCCGTTCTGTAGTAAAGTGTCGCCCCCCGAGGGTGGAGAACAGATGTTTATAAGACTTGATGGATCTTAATTGAAAAAGTTTCTAGCAACCAAAAGCAATGTGGGGGTTAAGTAGCACCCCATGCCAAGTGCATCCCATGCCAAGTGCATCCCATGCCAAGCTCATGTTGGATCACATATTTCCATGCCGGGAAATTTGTTGCCTAATAGGCGACGTTGCTCTGGCTCAACTATTCTTGTAAAGTGAAGACAAATTCAGGCTTGTTGGTACATCTGCCGAGAAGACTAGACTTTCCTCACACCTATGTGGGTAGGAGGTGCACATGTACTATCTGGTGTTGGGTAAAGAACACGTAAACAAATATGTTCTGCCAAGCTGACACAAGTGTTATGTGAGGGATGGGGCGGATGCTACAGGAGAACAATAGAGATCGGTACAGACATTCTACCTTGGTTATACACTATATTACCAAAAGTTTTGGGACACCTGTGGACGCTGTTGACCCTACATGTCCTTCAGAGCTTAAAAAAAATTACACTATATTACCAAAAGTATTGGGACGCCTGCCTTTACACGCACATGAACTTTAACGGCATCCCAGTCTTAGTCCGAAGGGTCCAACATTGAGTTGGCCCCACCCTTTGCAGCTATAACAGCTTCAACTCTTCTGGGAAGGCCGTCCACAATGTTTAGGAGGGTGTCTATGGGAATGTTTGACCGTTCTTCCAGAAGCGCGTTTGTGAGGTTAAGGTTTGATGTTGGAATTTGTGAGGTCAGGCACTGATGTTGGAAAAACAACCCCACACCCTAATCTCCCCCCCTCCTCCACAAAATAATTTGGACCAGTGCACAAAGCAAGGTCCATAAACACATGGATGAGCGAGTTTGGGGTGGAGGAACTTGACTTGGCCTGCCTCAACCCCATAGAACACCTTTGGGATGAATTAGAGCGGAGCCGGCGAGCCAGGCCTTCTCGTCGAACATTAGTGCCTGACCTCAGTGCCTGATATAGCTGCAAAGGGCGGGGCCAACTCAATATTGAACCCTACGGACTAAGACTGGGATGTCATTAATGTTCATGTGCGTGTAAAGGCAGGTGTCCCAATACTTTTGGTAATATAGTGTACTTGGGTCTTCAGGTGGTGAATTGGTTTTCAGCTCCTGGAAGTGTTTGGCTAAGTAGCAAGATATCACCCAGACTAAACCCAACTTCCTCAAGGACTAAGTAACCAACCATTTGTCGTTACTTTTAACATACAACCTTTAACCAGGTACATTACTCTAACCCCAAACCTTGACCCTGTCCCATAACTTTACCACCAAACCTCTAACCTTGTCTATAATTCGTACCTCCCCCCCCCCCCAATCTTAATCCTGTCTCGTAACTTTTACCATCCAACCTTTATCCCTGTCCATCACTCTTATCCTCAAACCTTGACCTTGTCCCATAACATTAAGTACTCGACCTTTAACCCTATCCAATACTCTTACCCTCAAATCTTGACCCCGATCTATAACTTTTACCACCCACCCTTTAACCCTGACCATTACTGTTACTGCCAAACCTTAACCCTGTGCCATAACATTTACCACCAAACTTAAACCCTGTTCATGACTCTTACCCCCAAACCTTAACCCTGCCCTATAACTTTTACCACCCAGCCTTTAGCCCTGTCCATAACTCTTATCCTCAAACCTTGACCGCGTCTATTACTCTAACCCAAAACCTTGACCTTGTCCCATGACTTTTAGCACTCAACCTTTAACCCTGTCCATTTCTCTTACCCCCCAAACCTTAACCAGGTCCATTAGTCTAGCCCAAAACCTTGACCCTGTCCCATAACTTTACCACCAAACCTCTAACCTTGTCCATAACTCTTACCCCCACCCCAAACCTTAACCCTGTCCTGTAACTTTTACCACCCAACCTTTATCCCTATCCATCACTCTTATCCTCAAACCTTGACCTTGTCCCATGACTTTTAGCACTCAACCTTTAACCCTGTCCATTTCTCTTACCCCCAAACCTTAACCAGGTCCATTACTCTAACCCAAAACCTTGACCCTGTCCCATAACTTTACCACCAAACCTTTAACCTTGTCCATACCTCTTACCCCCACCCCAAACCTTAACCCTGTCCTGTAACTTTTACCACCCAAAATGTATCCCTATCCATCACTCTTATCCTCAAACCTTGACCTTGTCCCATAACTTTTAGTACTCAACCTTTGACTCTATACATTTCTCTTACCCCCAAACCTTAACACTGTCCAATAACTTTACCACCCAACCTATAACTCTATCCATAACTCTTATCCTCAAACCTTGACCTTGTCCCATAACTTTTAGTACTTACCCTTAAACTTTATCCATTACTCTTACCCTCAAACCTTGACCCTGATCCATGACTTTTCCCACCCACCCTTTAACCCTTGCCATTCTGCTTTCCCGACAAACCTTAACCTTGTCCCATAACTTTTAGCACTCAAACTTTAACCTTGCCTATCACTCTTATCCTTAAACCTTGACCTTGTCCCATAACTTTTAGTACTCACCCTTAAACTCTTACCCTCAACCCTTGACTCTGATCCATACATTTTACCACCCACCCTTTAAACCTTACCATTACTCTTACTACCAAACCTTAACTGTGTCCCATAACTTTATCACCCAACCTTTAACAGTGTCCATTTTCTTACCCCCAAACCTTAACCCTGTCCCATAACTTTACCACCCAACCTGTAACCCAGTTCCATAACTCTTACCCCCATTCTAACACTAATCTGCTACCCTATCATTTAACCCAATCACATAGTTCTTATCCCTAATGACCCTAACCCCACCCCAATTTTAACCCTAGCACTCCAAGACTAAACCAGCATATTTCTTAACCCACACCCAGTCACATAACTTGTATCCATCATAATGCTAACACAACCATAGCACTTATCCTTCTTCTATCACTCTAATTTCATTATCCCTAACACTCAACACTCCCACTCCCCAATCATAATGATTAATCTATAACATTGAACTCCTCCAAACCTTAGCCCTTACATTTACCGCCCCCCCCCCCCCCCCTTCCATCCTAGCACCAAACCATTTTTCATTATTTTTAGAACCCCCCCCCCAGCCCTAAGTAAAAAGTACAGGGTCTGGAGGAGGACAATAGGGGGGGGGGGGTCTGGAGGTGCAAGGGCCACGTAAAAAACAGCCTGGACGGCCTGATTCGGCCCGCGGGCACTCTAACTCTTAAACCATGCCAAAATGTTTGTCCCACACAATCCCATTAAAGTGTGCCACATAACACCCTCCTAACCCCTAAAATTATGAAACCCTTACCTTATCTTATAACATATCCTATCCTGAACTGGAAGCCTCTATGCTCACAGCATGCGGCCCTTTGCCTAGACTAGAGCATGCAGTGCCAAGATTGCAGTGCCAACTTCTAGACTTTCCATACATGAGATGGTGGTCCAACCACCGCAGTCCTCATGTGCTCACTGTGGTCAAGCATGCACAGGGGAACAATGGAACACATCCAAGAAAATGCAATTTTTTTTTTTTTTTTTACTTTCCCCGGAGATTGGTCAGCCAGAAGGTGTTAAAAATTATGTTCTGGAATATGTCTCCTGATCTCTTATGGCCTGGAAAAATCTCATATCTGCAGGCAACCTTCCTTAGCTGGATTGTCAGAGGTATAATTATCCTTCATTAAAAGGCAATTATCCACCAACATCCTTTCTTGTTAATGTTGCCAAACAACCAGTGCAGGCATGATATCTGCTCCCGACTCCCTACTCTGGATTCTTCCGTGTGACTGGCAGTTTCCAGCAAGCCAAATAGCAATGTGGTTAGTCTGGTGTTTCAAATGGAGTAATTCCTAAGGGTATAGTCTATGGCAGGGATCCTCAAACGGGCGGCCGACTGGCTGTTGCGGAACTACACATCCCATGAGACATTGTAAAACTCTGACATTCACAGACATGACTAGGCATGATGGGAATTGTAGTTCCTGAATAACTGGAGGGCTGTAGTTTGAAGACCTATGGTGTATGACTATAATAGCTGGATGGTGATGTATCCATAAGTTGGGCGGTTGGGAAAGAAAGGGGTATTAAGGGTTAAAAATGAAGGAAGCCATCCTTCAGAGTGTGTCCAGAACTCTGAAAGACATGTAAGGGAAAAAAACAGGGAGTGGGGGGCGCCGACCTGAGTGTACTATAAAAATGATGACTTTAATATGATAAGATTATAAACACTTACAAGATGATAGAAGATGCACGCTCCTCAAAGTAAAGTGCAGTCCTGGCATTCCGCATGGCTCTGCGGGTCCCACCTGCTGTTCTGGGTAGCTGGAAAGGATTGGGTTGCTGGCTGAAATGGATCACAGAGTTTTTCCAGAAACCATGAACCAGGAAGCCCGGCGCTGACCCGGAAGTGACGTCACCGGCGTATGGCTGGACCAAGGCAGGGCTGGAATCTTGTCGATCAGGGCTGCAGTGGTGAAGGCTACGCGCTCAGAGCTGCCTGCTCCTTCAATTGGCCTCCTTCTATTGGCCTCCTTTTATTGGCCAATAGC
Source organism: Rana kukunoris (assembly GCA_029574335.1). NCBI lineage: Eukaryota > Metazoa > Chordata > Amphibia > Anura > Ranidae > Rana > Rana kukunoris. Next base: position 5,900,048 of record CM056058.1, read on the forward strand.
CTTCACCACTGCTGCCCTGATTGACAAGATTCCAGCCCTGCCTTGGTCCAACCAAACGCCGGTGACGTCACTTCTGTTCACAGAGATCGGTGAATGGAGAAGCTACAAGACCTATCTGACACCACACTTAGGCTCTATTCCATCGGTGGGGTGCTCCATTGGTCGGGGGGCAGCAAACAGACCGGACCACAGACAAACCCCCCGTTGCTCCAGCCTGCCACCCCACACTAACCCTTCCCCCCTTGATGCTCCAGCCTGCCACCCCACACTAACCCTTCTCCCCCTTGTCGTGCCCAGCCTGCCACCCCACACCAACCCTTCCCCCCTTGATGCTCCAGCCTGGCACTCCACACTAACCCCCCCCCCTTGTCGCTCCAGCCTGCCACCCCACACTAACCCTTCCCCCCTTGTCGCACCAGCCTGCCACCCCACACCAACCCTTCCCCCCATGATGCTCCAGCCTGCCACCCCACACTAACCCTTCCCCCCTTGATGCTCCAGCCTTCCCCCCCATACTAACCCTTTCCCCCTTGACACTCCAGCCTGCCACCCCACACTAAACCTTCCCCCCTTGTCGCTACAGCCCACCACCACGTGACATACCCACACCAACCCCCCGAGTCCCCGGCTTGCTTGTTTTCTCACCCTTGCCCCCCCCCTTATCAGCCCTGCACTTAACCCATGCAGTCAGAGGCTTCCCCGCCCCCCCCGCTGTCTCCTCCGTGTCTGGCCATCACTTCTCCTCCCGGCCAATAAGGTCTTAGAACTCCCAGCCACACTTCCTGATTGGCCCGGGAGGAGAAACAGGAAGACAATAGCGAATATGAATTTGCTATTGTCACACAACTGGGTGGGCTCAGGGCGCAGTGCTCTGCGCCCCGAGCCCACCCCTTTTTTGAAGCCAAATAGAGCCTCTGACTCCAATCACGTGCTTCAAAAAAAAAAGAATCCATGCGCCCGATGCCCTGCATGTAGATTAGGGGTCGGGCATATGGATTAGGGGGGTCTGCGCCCCTGCACCCCTCAATAGCGGCCACCACTGCTCTATTCACACCTATGCATGTTGCTTTTGAGTGTTTCTGCAGTGCTTTTTGCTGTGCTTTCCGCGTTTTCGGACACAAGTTTTGCAGTATTTATGCTTTTTTTTTCTTTGGCCAATTTGTTGTTGAGCAGATTAAACAATGCAAAACACATCAGAAATGTGCTATAAAGCACGTCATGCTTTTTTGCAGCTTCTCCATTAAAGTCTATTTAACCAAAAAGAGCAACAACAAAAAATAAAAGCAGCATTTTGCGTTTAAAAAAAAAATCCCTGACCTTTTCCAAATATGTGCAAAGAGGCACAAAAAAAATGCATTGATTTGACCCATAGCGACCCCTTGTTAAAAGACATGTTCTGTGTTTCTGCAGAAAGCATGTAAAAACGCATTGCTGTGAATGGAGCCTTATAGTCCATTGATATTGTGTTCAGCTCCATAGCCAATGGAGAGTCCTGTGGTTGGAGGAATAGTCTGCAGGAGCCTGAGCTTTGCACTGATTGTAGTTTGGATGCTTTGAAGACTCCAGAAAGCGATTAAATTAATAATTTAATGATAATAAAAATATGTTTTTAATTAATATAGGTGTATGTATTTTATTTTGTGGACCACACCTTTATTGTTTTGAACTTTTGCTGAAGCTGGAGAATTTGCAAACTGGAGGAAATCCAGCACCTCTTGTCACTGTTGGAATGTAACAGCTGGACGTCCTCCACCATGCATAGGGTTCAATGGTCTGTTGACTGCTAGGGGTTGCCATGGGATTAGGATTAATGGTCTGCTTGCTACTTCTTGCCTAAATTGAATCTGTTTAGTTTGGTTATCTTGGAATTTAGAGGATATACAGTATATATATATATATATATATATATATATATATATATATATATATATATATATGACACATATACATTATTTATTATAATAAACTTTTTTTTAGAAAGAAAGAAAGAATTTTTATTTAATTTACTTTTTTTTAAATATATATGATATGTTATTATACTATATATATATATATATATAAATATATATATATATATATATATATATATAATATATATTACATTTTTGTATATGATATTTTTTTCAGAAATATATAAACACATATATAATTTTTTTTTTTATGTATGTATGTGTGTGTATATATATATATATATATATATATATATATATATATATATAGATAGATAGATAGATAGATAGATAGATAGATAGATACACATACATACATACACATTATTTCTTATAATATTTTTTTTTTAGAAAGAAAAACATTTACCTTTTTAGAAATATATATGATATGTTATTATACTATATATATATATATATATATATATATATATATATATATATATATATATATATATATATATATATTTATTTAATTTTTTACATTATATTTTTTTTTAGAAATATATACACATATATAATTCTTTTTTATAAACTTGATATATATATATATATATATATATATATATATACACACATACACACATATATATCTATATATCTATATACACATACATACACATTGGCCTAGATTCACAAAGCGATTACGCCTGTGTAAATGTTGTTAGACTGGAGTAATTTCGACTTACGGGCGTTTTTACGCTAGTCGAAATCCTCAAACCATGAAAAGACACCTGCGGGCTTCATTTCGACTGTATTACGTGTTAGTACGCCTTCAGATCTACGCTGCCAGAAAATTGCGGCCACTGGGCGGACTTCCTGTTGTTTTTCGCCGTCAGGGTATGCTAATGAGCTTTTGCCTGCAATCCACAAAATTTCGCACTTTCAACGCAATCTCTTACGGCACCTTTAGTCATCTTTTTTTTTCCGTTTCACTATACCTGCTTTTTGCTGGTCTAATATTAGACAGCCCATGTTAAGTATGGCCGTCGTTCCCGCGTCGAATTTCAACGTTTTCCGATGTCTTTTATTATTTTTAACGTAAGTCGTCCGGGAATAGGAATGTTCGTAAACGCCGCTACTCAAACAACGAATGACGTCACGACGTGATTTCGCGCAATGCACGGCGGGAAATTCCTGAACAGAGCATGCGCAGTTCGATCGTCGCGGGGACGCGCTTAATTTAAATGCTTCACGCCCCCTAATCACGTATTTCGATTGCGCGGCGGAAAAAAAATACGACACAATAGCGTACGCGCAAAAAAACTACCTGAATTCGGTGTAGAGTCTGGTGAAATACGGCAGCGTACCGTATTTCGATTACGCAGCGGAATATTACGTCTTTGTGAATCTGCCCCATTATTTTTTACAATAAACTTTTTTTAGAAAGGGAAAAAATTGTTTTTATTTAATTTACTTTTTTTAGAAATATAGGCCCAGATTCACAGAGCGATTACGCCTGCGCAACTGCTGTTGCGCGTGCGTAAGTCTAAATGTGCGCGTGCGTATAGTTGGACGCGATTCACAAAACAATATACGCCAGAAATCTACGTTTTTTGGTCCGGCGTAATTGAATTAGACCTTCGCTTGCCTTCGCGCAAAACTGCGCTAGACACACCATTGATTTGCTAGTCAAATATGCTAATGAGGGAGTTACGGGGATTCACAAAAAAACGCAGTTGCTGCGCAGGCTACGCGATGTGCGCAACTGCAAAATGTTCTGTCTAAAGTTAGAGGACCTAAAAGCTGGTCTAAATTTTGAAAAAAAGTCTAATTGTCAGATAAAGCAACACTGTTAGTGAGGAGTTCAGCAGTCACACGTGTTGCCCAACAATCTGTATGCCAACATGCCAGGGGCATCGTCGCGCATAGCTATACTACTGACTTTAGATGAACAAAGAAGGATGAGGGCACGGAGGATGGCACTAAGGAGGGCACGGGAGATGGTTTTTTTTTTTTTTTTTTTGGCTTATATCAAATGTACAATTTAATCTAATCTAATACAATATTCTTATCTGATACAAGCCCCTCACTCTTCACTTGATATATCACACACGCATAGACATCTTTGGCATGAGAGATTCTGAGGTGTCTCGCATCTTCAGATTCACCCCTCATGCCATCGTGGAATTACCACAACCTTGCAGGAGGACATCAGCAGCCCAACACATGGCACTACCCATGACACCCATGACAGCTACATATACAATCAGAGCCCCATCCCCACAGATTGCGAACAGAACATGTATGGGGACAGCTGGCTGGTTGGTGAGTGACATGGGAGTCAGGCATGACTATCCCCTCCCGTGATGCACACCTCACAAGTGGCACATGCATGACTAACATCCACCTGTCTTTTCCCTTCAAGGTGACTCTGCATATGAACTGGAACCCCATCTCATGACCCCATCTCATGCCAGCTCACATTATGCATCTTTGCACGTTAAACACACACATTAATCATGGCACAATGAGAATGCATGCATGCACACCACTATGGTCCCTAGCACACACACCCCACATCCTCATCAAATTGGATTGGCACCAGTCCACCATGCAAGACTGGTGAGCAGTAACGCCACGTCAAGGCTCCAATTATGTCACTGTACATTCATACACCATTCACACGGACCTGGGAATCACTTCTCCCTGGTCCTGGGGAACCCTTCTCCACCAAAATTGAGGGTGACACCCCTTTTCCAGCAGGAATGTCACCCCCACATTCAAACATCATTCACAACCCAAAATATGCCAAAAAAGTCAAACAAACAAAAATGCATAGAAACAAAAAATGCATAGGAAAAAAAAAATGCTTAGAAAAAACAAAAAAAAGCAGAGAACAAAAATAAAAAAGCTTTCAAAACAAACAAAAGGGGGAAAAAAAAATTATTGCCCTCTGCCTGAGCCACGCCTGGGGCGCCCCCGGCCACGGCCCCGGACCCTCAGGGGAGACGCATGGGGGAGGGGAAAAGCCGGGGAAGGAGGAGCAGCCCCTGAGATCTGCCCACCTGGCGGCCTGCCCTCCAAGGCCACGGCTATTCTGTCCAGGGCAGCACCAAGTGTTGCCGTGTTGCCCTGGATAGCCTGGGTAAGGGCCCTCACATCCTGCCCAACGCCTGCTGCTGTAGTTTGCAGGTCATTTAGGCAGGTTGTGGAGGCCCGGGAGTGGGAGTCCAGGTTACCCAGGCTATCATTAATGGAGGACAGGCTCTGATCCACCCGCCCCATAGTCTGGCAGAGCTGTCTCAGAAGGCGGGTCTGGGTGGCCAGGTTCCTTCTCAGACAGGCGGGCATGAGATTGGGCGCCCCCCTGGTGCTTGGGGATGACCTCCTGGCTCCAGCTGATGGTTGTGGCCGGGGAGAAGGGGAGGCCCTTGTGAGGGGAGCCATGTTGGGGGAGGAGGGGGGGGGGCTGACCCTTAGGGAGGGCAGGCTTCTTGCAGCCAGAGGGGAAGAGTCCGCAGAAACCAAAGGGCCAGTGCCTTCCATGGACTCCTCCTCCTCATGATTCTGCTCCTCCTCATGATCGTCCTCCGCATGATCCTCCCCCTCCTCTTGTTCCTCCTCTGCGGACTCTGGCCTTGTTGGGGGGGCCTCATTAGGCTGCTGTCCTGGGGTTGGAGCGGTCAGTCCAGATGGCCCTGCACCCTCCTGCACAGCTGTGGATGACACAAAACATTCACAGGTTGGAGGATCCACACACTTGCCACATATTCCCTTTCACCCCCTCCCCCACACATGCTACACACCTGAGAGAAATAAAAACCTTACCTGGCACCGCGGGGACCGGACTTGTGTCAAAGCCTGGCAGGCCCTCCACTTCATGCCGGTGAAAGGTCAGGGCCACCACACGCTCCGTCTCTGAAAATCTAACCCGGCATGGTGGGCCCCCTCCTGTGCCCCTGGCATGGGCATTTATTGCGGCCAGTTTTTTTTTCACCTCACGCCGGAGGTCATTTATTTTCTTTTCTATCCCAGAGCGGGTCCGTGTCTCCCCCTCCCCCGATGAATTCACCTGCTCCGTGATCCTATCCAAGATCTCCCTCCTCCTGGCCGGGGTGGTGGTGGCACTCTGCGGGCCGTGGAGAAAACGCCCATAGTCGGTAATGGCCCGGGCAAGAATTCTTTTTTCCCCCACAGTAAAATTGAGCTTTCTTTTTCTCTCAGTCATACTTCCAAACAAACTCACTAGCAGTCACCAAAAATCTGTCACAAATACAAGCACAACCAATCAGACAAGAACACACACAAAGAGAAAAAGAACAGCCAAAAATCACACTAGCACTCAGCAAGAAACACACACAAAAAAATCAGATGAAAAAAAAAAGCAAGAAAACAAACGCTCAGAAATCTATCAATCAAACAAACAGTCTCAAACACTTATCAAAATACACTTTCACAAAACTACCAACAAGCACAAGATCACACAGAACACTAATCTCACAACTACAAAACACACTCTAACGAACAACAGAGCAAAAGCACTTGATTCAATGGGAAGGGACACAAAGGGATGTACTTTTGCAATGGAAGGGCGTTTGTGTGTGTCTATTTATGCTGTCTGCGTAGTTCACAACATTGCCCTAGTCCATTTCCAATTTCAATGATTGCGCCGCTCCCGAGTTGTGAGCATGCGCACAACGGAGCTGACATGGTTTCCTTCACGCGCGCATGCGCGAGTCGGCCGGCCCTTCATTTGCATGGGGTCACGGCTCATTTCAATGTAACACGCCCACGTCCCTCCCAATTTGTATTACTCCTCCTTACGCCTCCGGAAAAAACCTTACGTTTGCGCAAGCTCTTGCGTAAAAGCTACGTGAATCGCCGGATTACGCGGCTAGATTGCGCAAGTCTAACGGAAAAGTGGTGCGCTACGCCGGAATGATAATGCGCCGATCTACGTGAATCTGCCCCATACAGTATATGATATTATTATTATACTGTGAATTTGTTTTTTTATGTAATATTTTTTTTCATAAATATATAAATATATACACACATATATAATTATTTTTATACACCCTTTTTATGCTTTGCAGCCATGGCATAAACTACAGAATGCAAAGCACATGTGAACAGGTCCTTAATTTCTTTTACATATATTTTATTTGTTTATATTGTCTTTTTTTTTTTTTTTTTTTTTTCTGGCGTCAGACAGATTGCCACCCCCCCCCCCCCCCTCAAAAAATATACAAACCACAACCACAAAGTGACAAAGGACATGATGGGGGGCAGATGCTAGAACTGATCCCCCTGCAGTGCAGCCAGAGGGAGAATGAGGAGGAGATGCCATCAGAGCTGCAAGGGGAGGAACAAGAGGATCAGTATCGGTATTTACAATAAGGCAGCACAGCCCAGGCCCCCTTTTGAACACAAGGACATGGGCCCGGTACAGGAGGACAGACTGTACTGCCTTATAATTGGCTCTGGAGCACAGAGAAACCCCCACCCCCCAACCAGTGTCATCGTCCCCCCTCCCCTTACTGAATCTGGGGATCCTTTCCCCTGCAGGCTCCTGTCACTTATTTATTTTTGCAGGCAGATCCACTGAGAGCTACATCAGCCATTCACGGAGATCGGTGAATGGCGATGCTACAAATCCTATCTGCCACCACACTTATAGCCCAATGACATTTGGTTCAGCCCCATAGCCAATGGACAGACCCGCCGTTGAAGGAATAGTCTGCAGGAGCCTGAGCATGGTAATGATTGTAGCTGCAATGCTTTGAAGGCTCCAGAAAATGAATAAATTATTAATTTAATGATATTAAAAATATTTTTTTACTCAATATGGGTGCATGTATTATATTTTTTGCAGAAGGTGGACCACACCTTTAATGTTTTGGATTTTTTTTTCTGAAGCTGGAGAATTTGCGAGCTGGATGAATTCCAGCACCTCTTGTCACTATCAGAATGTAACAGCTGGACATCCTCCACCATGTATAGGGTGTAACTGACATCTATTGGTCTGTTGACTACTAGGGGTTGCAAGTACAATCAAACTGATAAGAGGCATGGAGGAGCTCAGCTATAGGGAAAGATTAGAGGAACTGAATTTGTTCTGAGAAGAGAAGATTAAGGAGGGAAATAATAGTGAACTTGGTGTTGAGTTATTCACTTTACGGTCATCACAGAGGACAAGGGGGGCACTCTTTACGTTTAGAGGAAAAAGAGATTTCATCATTAGATACGGAAAGGTTTCTTCACAGTTAAAAAAAAACTTAATACAGAACTTTATAAAACTTAGCATATCTGGTGGCCTACCATAAGCTCGGCCTAGGAAAGGGGACTTATGTGACTTTGTACAGATATATAAATATGTATAAAGAAATGTAAATAAGCAAACACGTAAAAGAGGGAAGAAAGAACGCATTGTTGTTATGTTCATAATACAGAGAGTTGTTTATGTGTGGAGGTGAACATTGGTGGAGTTTGACAGTGGTACATGTCTTGTACAGATGGGAAAATCTGAGCTGTACGAATGGACGACAAGACATGTTATGTACTGGAAGATATTATGGGTGATATACTGTTGAAAGTGGATCATATGATAGCGTTAGTTTTGATTTCTTCATTGAGTCCAAATGGAGTCAGAGTATTTAGGATAAAAATCCAGTATGTTTCTTGCTCGGAACAAATTTTTTAATCTCTTGGGAGCCGGTACTGGGGATGTGGTTCAATATCCAGACTTTGAGGTCGTCTTTGGAATTGTTATAAGTGGCTTTGAAACATTTGGGCGCACTCTATTTACCTTTATCTTGTTCAATGGAACGTCGATGTTCCCCAAGATCAAATTGTTCTACTAATATATAATAGGCCACAGGGACACGTGAGAGCGTAGATCACAAAGTTGGTGGAGCAAGAGTAAAACTGGGTATTTGGATATCCTTTTCCATTAGATTTGAAGAATTTTTGACCATTTCTTCATTTAGTCCAAACGGAGTCAGAGTATTTAGGGTAAAAATCCAGTATGTTTCTTGCTCGCACCGTTTTTTAAATCTCTCTGTTTGGGAGCCGATACTGGGGATGTGGTTCAATATCCAGACTTTGAGGTCATATTTGGATTTGTTATAAGTGGCTTTGAAATGTTTGGGCGCACTATATTTATCTTCATCTTGTTCAATGGAACGTCAATGTTCCCCAAGATCAAATTGTTCTACTAATATATAATAGGCCACAGGGACACGTGAGAGCGTAGATCACAAAGTTGGTAGAGCAAGAGTAAAACTGGGAAATTAGACATCCTTTTCCATTAGATTTGAAGAATTTTTGGCCATTTCTTCATTAAGTCCAAATGGAGTCAGAGTATTTAGGGTAAAAATTCAGTATGTTTCTTGCTCGCACACATTTTTTAATCTCTTGGGAGCCTATGCTGGGGATGTGGTCCAACATGCAGACTTTGAGGTCATCTGTGGATTTGTAGTAAGTGGCTTTGAAATGTTTGGGCGCACTATATTTACCTTCATCTTGTTCAATGGAACGTCGATGTTCCCCAAGATCGAATTGTTCTACTAATATATAATAGGCCACAGGGACACGTGAGAGCGTAGATCACAAAATTGGTGGAGCAAGAGTAAGACTGGGAAATTAGAAATCTTTGAAGAATTGTTGGCCATGTTGTACTAAGGAACATGTCAAGCATTTTTCTTGAAACATTTGTACATCCCTATTAGGCTGGGAAATTCTTTGCTTTATAGTCTGATGTTATTTTCCTTCTTTTGAAGTTTTCTGGGGCAATCTTGCTTTTAATGTTGCAAGCTCGACAATACGTGAACTTGAACTTGGATGGGGTAGTAAGGGTCCAAGTTCTGGATCCTGAAGCAATATTTCCCAATGACTTTTTATGTTTTTTTTCCATGTTTTTGTATTGCAAATAAAATTGTGCGAAATTTGTGTGAAAATGTTGAAAGTGTATCATATGATAGTGTTAGTTTCGATTTCTTCATTGAGTCCAAACGGAGTCAGAGTATTTAAGGTAAAAATCCAGTATGTTTCATGCTGTTTTGGGATGTTGTACTAAGGAACATGTCAAGCATTTTTGTTATAAAAAATTGTACATCCCTATTACACTGGGGTATTCTTGGCATTATAGGAGGGTGTTATTTTTTTTTCTTTTGAAGTTTGCTGGGGCGATCTTGCTTTTAATGTTGCAAGCTCGACAATAAGTGAACTTGGACTTGGATGGGGTAGTGAGGGTCCAAGTTTTGGACCCTGAAGCAATATTTCCCAATGAGTTTTGACTGTCTTTTTCCATTTTTTGTATTGCAAATGGAATCGTGTGAAATGAGTGTGTATGTTGAAAGTGGATCATATGATAGTGTTAGTTTCGATTTCTTCATTGAGTCCCGAGTCAGAGTATTTAGGGTAAAAATCCAGTATGTTTCTTGCTCTCACACATTTTTTAATCTCTTGGCAGCCGGCAAATGAAATTATGTGATAAAACAGATAGGATTGCTCTCTTGCTGTAAGGGTTGCCTGGTTGGGGGGGGGGGGGGTAATGTATTGACGGACAGTTTCTATGACGAGCTCAACAGAATATCATTTGTCGAAGAATTTCTGTTTGAGTATCTTACTTTGATTTAGGTAGTCGCCATCTAGTGTACAATTTCTGCGAAGTCGGTGGGAACTGGCTTTTAGGGATATTTTGTTTCCATCTGGGATGATGACAACTGCTGGAATGAATGTAGGAGTTGCCAGCCGCGGTTTTGAAGTGGTTTTTCGTAATTATCTTGGAACCTAATGAACCGATGACTAGGTCCAAGAATACCAAGAAGTCAACAAAGGAATGATAATTTGGTTAATTATAACTGCACTTAGATGGTGGCATTTCCCATATCTTCGTTTTTACATAGATCCTGAGTTCTTCCAATCCTTTTAGGGGCAACTGCAGCCAAAACACCTTCCCATAATTTGCACCACCATTGACTTGTCTCTATACAGCAATGTAAGGGACATTCTTCCCACTGATCACCAATGTAAGGGACATTCTTCCCACTGATCACCAATGTAAGGGACATTCTTCCCACTGATCACCAATGTAAGGGACATTCTTCCCACTGATCACCAATGTAAGGAACATTCTTCTCACTGATCACCAATGTAAGGGACATTCTTCTCACTGATCACCAATGTAAGGGACATTCTTCTCACTGATCACCAATGTAAGGGACATTCTTCTCACTGATCACCAATGTAAGGGACATTCTTTCCACTGATCACCAATGTAAGGGACATTCTTCTCACTGATCACCAATGTAAGGAACATTCTTCTCACTGATCACCAATGTAAGGGACATTCTTCTCACTGTTCACCAATGTAAGGGACATTCTTCTCACTGATCACCAATGTAAGGGGCATTCTTCTCACTGATCACCAATGTAAGGGACATTCTTCCCACTGATCACCAATGTAAGGAACATTCTTCTCACTGATCACCAATGTAAGGGACATTCTTCCCACTGATCACCAATGTAAGGGACATTCTTCTCACTGATCACCAATGTAAGGGACATTCTTCTCACTGATCACCAATGTAAGGGACATTCTTCTCACTGATCACCAATGTAAGGGGCATTCTTCTCACTGATCACCAATGTAAGGGACATTCTTCCCACTGTTCACCAATGTAAGGGACATTCTTCTCACTGATCACCAATGTAAGGGACATTCTTCCCACTGATCACCAATGTAGGGGACATTCTTCTCACTGATCACCAATGTAAGGAGCATTCTTCCCACTGATCACCAATGTAAGGGACATTCTTCTCACTGATCACCAATGTAAGGGACATTCTTCCCACTGATCACCAATGTAAGGGACATTCTTCTCACTGATCACCAATGTAAGGGACATTCTTCTCACTGATCACCAATGTAAGGGACATTCTTCTCACTGATCACCAATGTAAGGGGCATTCTTCTCACTGATCACCAATGTAAGGGACATTCTTCCCACTGTTCACCAATGTAAGGGACATTCTTCTCACTGATCACCAATGTAAGGGACATTCTTCCCACTGATCACCAATGTAGGGGACATTCTTCTCACTGATCACCAATGTAAGGAGCATTCTTCCCACTGATCACCAATGTAAGGGACATTCTTCTCACTGATCACCAATGTAAGGGACATTCTTCTCACTGATCACCAATGTAAGGGACATTCTTCTCACTGATCACCAATGTAAGGGACATTCTTCTCACTGATCACCAATGTAAGGGGCATTCTTCTCACTGATCACCAATGTAAGGGACATTCTTCCCACTGTTCACCAATGTAAGGGACATTCTTCTCACTGATCACCAATGTAAGGGACATTCTTCCCACTGATCACCAATGTAGGGGACATTCTTCTCACTGATCACCAATGTAAGGGACATTCTTCCCACTGATCACCAATGTAAGGGACATTCTTCCCACTGATCACCAATGTAGGGGACATTCTTCTCACTGATCACCAATGTAAGGGACATTCTTCCCACTGATCACCAATGTAGGGGACATTCTTCTCACTGATCACCAATGTAAGGGACATTCTTCCCACTGATCACCAATGAACTGGTCTTAGCTGGGATTCCCTGGGACCTGAAAACTATTTCCAATAATTCTTCTGATGGCGGCACCCAGCACCAGTCTTGGGGCTTTTGGATGTTTTTAACATACATATTATACATCACATGCACATGACACCTTATAGGAAGAATGTAGTTGCAGTGAATGGTTTTACTTTTTTTCGGCGGTATAACAGTATCATGTGCTCAACGTTACATTTCTGAGAGTCTGCGTTTCATGAAAATAGCAATAACTCTTTGTAGAAGAGACAGAAATAAAAAAATGGCGCTCGTTTTCCCAAATGTTTCCATCCCGTTTAACAAAAACAGGATGTGTGTTCGCATGCCATCCGCTCTCCGGAGAACGGTCCCGGTGACTCATGCCAGACGGGGGCCCCTCCAGGGCACTGTAAACCCAATCTGGCAGCGCTTTGGGTAAAAAGGCCGCGCCCAACTTTCCCACCGCCCAGACCAAGAACAACCAACACAACATTTAAAGGGTCACTTCACTTTCACAAAAAAAAAAAATCTAATAAGAAAAGAATAATATTAATACGTAATTGTAATTGAATGCTATTAACCTATTCAGCTCTGGAAGGTTTTACCCCCTTCATGACCAGGGCATTTTTTGCTATTCAGTGCTGCGCTACTTTAACTGGCGATTGCGCAGTCATGCAACTCTGTATCCAAATTAAATGTATATCATTTTTTTTTCTCACAAATGGGGCTTTTTTTTGGTGGTGTTTGATCACCACTATCATGTTTTATCATATAAAGGAAAAAAAAAACAGGGTTGGTTCACACCACAAAATCGCACTCCAGATCCAGTCTGGATGCGTTTCTACATGCGTGTTTTTAATGCGTTTTCGACACGCTACAGTGCATTTTTTGGTGCGTTTCCATATGCACTTTTTTTTTTTTACTCTTCTGAGGTCCAGTGCATTTTTGGTGCATTTTTTAAAGCATTTTTAATGTGTGCCTGTGCATTTTTTAATTGTGTTTTACCACGTTCCACGTCGGTGCGCACGCCTGCCAAATCTATTTAAAGGGCTGAATTGCAGCTACGGCGATGTGCCCAGGAGAACCAACCTGCCGCAGTATAATGGTGGCGGCAGATTGGCTATTGGTTAAACACCAGTGACTCCTAAAGTCCCAGATCACTTTTCCATATATATAGAGACATCTACTGGCCAGTCCAGGGAACTACAGCAGACCACATGTTCTACCCTACTTTCCTATATACACCTTCCTTCTGATCCCAGGTCGATATTTGTCAAGTACTATATTTGACAAGCACTAGCGATCACAGGAGAGTCCATCCGTGCCGTTAAGGCAATACTTGTGTATGTAATTAAGCCTCGCTCCCACGCGTTTCGTCACGTGACTTCAACTGGGAACACAGAGGATGTTTTAAAGATAGAGAACCCACGAGAGAGGTCTATATTGCTTATTTGGTTTGTTAATGCAATTTTGGTATTTGGCTTCAGGCTAATGGGTTTTCAGACATACTTAGCGGGCACTTAGCGGGAAAATGTTCTCGCTGGAGTATTAGAGATAACAGTAGCCGCTGTTCATAGTTCATAGTGGGGATCATCAAATGAGAGGAACGCCGCTCCCTCACTAAAGAAAAGGCTGCAGAATGTTCTCTTGCTGGTGAGAAAGCGATGCCTCGCTCAACTATCCGGTGTGGGAGCGGCGCCTCTCTCATCCATCCGGCTCATCCATATGGTGGGGGAACAGCGCTTTGCTCATCCGGTGTGGGAGCGACAACGATCATCCCGTTGCTGACAAATTTTCTCCATGACATCAACCTAACTGTCTGTATCCATTTGTGGAGGTTTCGCTTCACTTTCCGTTACAATGTATCGACAGGAAGTGAGCGAGAATACAGTAAAACCTCAGATTGCGAGCATTATTCGCTCCGGAAACATGCTTGTATTCCAAAGCAGTGGGAGGAGTTATGCAAAACAAATTTTATTACTAATGGCGGCGATCAGCGATTTTTTTCGTGACTGTGACATCATGGCGGACACTTTGGACAATTTTGACACATTTTTGGGACAATTGTCATTTTCACAGCAAAAAATGCATTTAAAATGCATTGTTTATTGTGAAAATTACATTTGCAGTTTGGGAGTTAACCACAAGGGGGCACTGAAGGGGTTATGTGTGACCTAATGTGTGTTAACAACTGTAGGGGGTATGGCTGTAGGTGTGACATCATCAATTATGTCTCTCTATAAAAGGGCTCACACGATCGATGACGCCGCCACAGTGAAGAACAGGGAAGCCGTGTTTACACACGGCTCTCCCCGTTCTACAGCTCCGGGAACCGATCGCCGGACTCCAGCAGCGATCGGGTCCTTGAGTCCCGCGGTCCCGGAGCTTCGGACCGGGTCGCTGGAGTGCTCCGCGGGCGCGTGCCCGCGACCCATGGCTGGGTACTAGCACAGCACGTACCTGTACGTATATCTGCTCAGCCTGCCATTCTGCCGACGTATATGTGCAGGAGGCGGTCCTTAAGTGGTTAAGAAAGTGAGCAGGGCCCTCTTAATCCTATTGTATTTTATTGTATTGTAACGAAAGGAAAGGAAAGGAAAGGAAAGGAAAGGAAAAGAGAAGGGAAAAAAGAAAAAGAAAAAGGGGAAAGATGAAGGAAGGGAAAGGAAAAGTGGAAAAGGAGAAGGAAAGGAAAAGAAAAAGGGGAAAGGAGAGGGAAAGGAAAGAAAATTAAAGGAAAGGAAAGGAGAAAGAAAGAAAAAGAAAGAGGGAAGAGAAAAAAAGGGTAAAGGGGAAGAAAAATAAAAAGGGGAAAGGGGGAGCAAAGGAAATGAAAAGGGGTAAAGGAGAAGGAAATGAAAAGAAAACAGACAAAGAAGAAGGAAAGGAATATAAAAAGGGGAAGTAGAAGGAAAGGAAAGGAAAGGAAAGGAAAGGAAAGGAAAGGAAAGGAAAGGAAAGGGAAGAAATAGAAAAGGGGGAAAGGAGAGGGAAAGGAAACAAAATTAAAGGAAAGGAGAGGAGAGGAGAGGAGAAGGAAAGGAAAATAAAGAGGGGAAAGGGAAAAGAAAAAAAGGGTAAAAGGGAAGGATAATAAAAAGGGGAAAGGGGGGGGAAAGGAAATGAAAAAAGGGAAGGAAGTAAAAAGGGGTAAAGGAGAAGGAAATGAAATGGAAACTAAAGTAAAGGAGAAGGAAGGGTAAAGAAAACAGACAAAGAAGAAGGAAATACAAAAGGGGAAAGGAGAAGGAAATTAAAAGAAACAGGGAAAAAAGAAGGAAATTAACTGAAAAGGAAAGGAAAAGAAAAGGGGGAAATGAGAAAGAAAGGTAAAGAAAAAGGACAAAAGAGAAGGAAAGATAAAGAAAGAGGGGGAAGGAGAAGGATAGGAAAAGCAAAAGGGGAAAGGAAAAGAAAAGGAAAAGCAAATAAAGGGGGGAAAAGTAGAAGGAAAGGAAAAAGAAAATGGACATAGGCGCAGGAAAGGACATTAAAAGTTAAAGGAGAAGGAAAGGAAATGAAGACGGGAAAAGAAGAAGGAAAGGAAAACAAAGGGGGAAATGGAGAAGGACAGGAGAAGGAAAAGAAAGAGGGAAAAGGACAGGAGAAGGAAAAGAAAGAGGGAAAAGGAAATGGACAGGAGAAGGAAAATGGGAAAGGAAAAGGAAATGAAAAATAATAAAAGGTAAAAGCAAAAGTAATGGTGAGGAAAGGAGAAGGAAAGAGAAAGTGATGGGGAAAGGGGAAGTATACAAAGTACCACAATCTCTATTGCAGTGAACATCAGGCGGTGACATTGTAGCTCCTCTGTATGTATAGAAGATTCTCTATATTTCTTTCCACCACTAATTCCTCCTCATTTTCTCTTCCAGTCACGTGATGCAAACAATCAGAACGATGCGGATTCGGCAGCCAAACATTCCCGCACGGCATTCTACCTGAACATCGCAGCCTTGGTCCTCGGCATCATTCTGATCATTGTTGTGGTGGCCTTACAGATTGTGGCGGCATCCCGCAGATAGCAGAATCCCCTCCCCCCCCCCCCCCTGGAGACAGGAGGAGAAGAATCTCACTGATCTCTATTATGGAATCACTGTATGCTCTGTATGTACATTACCCAATAAACCCGTCTTTATATATTCACCAGGGAGAAGTAATTATTCTTGTTTTTAAATAAATGAAAGTAAAGAATGTTCCATACATACAGAATAAGAACAGATACCGAGAATTACACCCGACATACAGGACAGGAGAAGTAGTACTGTGCAGAGTCCATACATACAGAATAAGAACAGATACCGAGAATTACACCCGACATACAGGACAGGAGAAGTGGTACTGTGCAGAGTCCATACATACAGATAGGGCCGCCATCAGGAATTATGGGGCCCTTTACACAGCTTCAGGCATGGGCCCCCCGGAGCAGAGAACCAGGGGGGTGCTGTGAGAAGCGGGGGTGCCGTCGCTAATTGAGAAAGTTGAGGAGACCCGGGGGGGGGGGGGCGGCGTAAAGTGAGAAGCGGGGGGGTGCCACGAATTGAGAATCAGGGGGGTGCTGCCCCTGCAAATTAAGGTTGGGGGGCTTTGGGTGCTGAATAAAAAAAAAAAGGGGGTGTTTCCCTGAGAACCTCTGGACCCCTTACAAAAAAAATGAAATAAAAAAATATATAAAAAAAATGATATAAAAAAGGGGGTAGCCATCCGGGGCCCTGGGGACCTCCGGGCCCCTGGTGACCTTTGACCACTTTAATAAAAAAAAAAAAATATATATATATATATATATATATATATATATATATAAAAATAAAGATTTTTTTTATATATAAAAAAAAGGGGGGTTGACATCTGGGGGCCTGAGGACCTCCGGGCCCCTGGGCACCTTGGGGACCTTTTAAAAAAAAAAAAAATATATATATATATATATATATATAAATATATATATATATATATATATATATATATATATATATATATATATATATAAAAAAAGGGGGGGTTGTTGCCATCCAGGCCCCTTACAGGTGTACTGCCTGTACCCCCCCTGATGGCGGCCCTGCATACAGAATAAGCATAGAAATCTCGGTAATGTCAGCCCGGTATCGCACAGTGCGGGTTCCTTTAATCCCCCCAGAAGGAGAGGAATGAGATTTGGCAGGGATGACATCACAGGGCACGCCATGTTAATGTTCCCTCTGTTCTGGAGTAATAAGACAATGATTCAATCAGGCCTCAGCGAGGAGTCCAGACATCCTCCGGGGAGACATAAATCTTCCACTACAGACACTGATACAATAAATAGAAGGAAAGCAATACGAAAATCACATTAATACGTGACATAAATGGCAAAAACCGACACAGACTGACATCAGCATCTCACCAAACCTACAGAAATATATATCACCGGGGCGGCCACACCCGGAGCCAACAACATTGTGACAATAATCTAGACATGGATAGACTGTAACAATGATCCAGACATACAGTAGGTGTAAAGTGGCCTTCGCGCTACTATGAGTCAATCGTATCAATAATAATAAGAATATAAACTCTAAAGAAAAAAATGCAGCAGAATCTAATAGTGTTTACAATACACAAATAAAACATATAAATAAAGAGGTGATTTTGTTGCAATATTCAAAAAGTGTATAAACATGAATAAATAAACTGCAACCACAATGTGTAAGAGGAAAAAGCAAGGTGATCTAAAAGTGAAAAAATTAATAAGAAACTGTAAATGATCTGTGAAAAATATTAGTCCGATATGAAGAAAAGAAAAATAAATATAAATATATATTTTATTTATTTATTTTTTAAAAGGGGGATTGCCATCTGGGGCCCTGGGGACCTCTGGGCCCTTTAAAAAAGAGAAAAACAGAGAGGAAATATATATATATATATATATATATTTTTATTTTATTTTTTAAAAGGGTGGTTGCCATCTGGGGCCCTGGGGACCTCTGGGCCCTTTAATAAATGTATTTTTTCTATAAAAAGAAATTACAAAAAATAGGGGGGTTGCCATCCAGGACCTCTGGGCCTTTTAATAAAATATATATATATATATATATATAAATATAAAAAAAAATAAACATTTATAAAAAAAAAAGGGCCTTTGAGCCCTTTAATAAATATATATACATATATATATATATATATATATATATATATATATATATATATATAGAGAGAGAGAGAGAGAGAGAGAGAGAGAGAGAGAGAGAGAGAGATAGATAGATAGATAGATAGATAGATAGATAGATAGATAGATAGATAGATAGATAGATAGATAAAAAAAAAGAAAATAATATAAAAAATATTAAAAAAAAAATATTTTTTATAAAACAAAGGGGGCTTTTTAATAAAAGAAATAATTAAAAAAAGAGTGTTTGCTATCCGGGGCCCTGGGGGCCTACGGACCCCTGGGGACCCCCGGACCTCTAAAAAAAATATATATATTAAAATATATTTTTTTTATAAACCCCCCTGATGGCGGCCCTGATCCTAAGACACCATGCCTCACTGTGTCCATGCCTCACTGTGTCCATGCTTCACTGTGTCCATGCCTCCCTCACTGTGTCCATGCCTCACTGTGTCCATACCTCACTGTGCCCATGCCTCACTGTGCCCATACCTCAATGTGCCCATCCCTCACTGTGTCCATACCTCAATGTGCCCATGCCTCCCTGTACCCATGCCTTACTGTGCCCATGCCTTACTGTGCCCATGCCTCACTGTGTCCATGCCTCACTGTGCCCATGCTTCACTGTGCCCATACCTCAATGTGCCCATGCCTCCCTGTGCCCATGTCTTACTGTGCCCATGCCTCACTGTGTCCATGCCTCACTGTGCCCATGCTTCACTGTGCCCATACCTCAATGTGCCCATCCCTCACTGTGCCCATGCCTCCCTGTGCCCATGTCTTACTGTGCCCATGCCTCACTGTGCCCATGCCTTACTGTGCCCATGCCTCACTGTGTCCATGACTAGACTGACGTTTAACAAGGGAGTCTATGGAAGGGGTGCCCGGCTTTGAAAAATCAGTGCTCCCCGGCCGTAGGTCCCCCAGACAACAAACTTTGCACACTTGTAGAGGAGAAAGGGGGCTACATGTGATGGGCGGTGACATCACAAGGGGGCGTGGACTCCTGATGACTTAATCCGATTGCCATGCCCTCGTCACTATTTAAGAAATGAAGGACATCGGCACTGACAGACGCAGCATCGGAGAAGGGTCGTGGGCGGGATCGGCGGCAGAGGAAGAACACCGGACAAAGAAGACAGAAGAAGAGTATGCATTGATGTGAACGTGTTCCATAGGAACCCATGTTAAAAAAAAAATTGCATTTCTGCAAAATGCATCAAAAAATCTCATTAGTGTGAATCGAACCTGAGACTTCTATACATCTGTCATTATTTTAAGCACACCAGCTGAAACTTCCAATCAGCCTCACAGGGTGACTGACCTCACTGCATGAAAGGGATGAGCTAGCGATGCAAATCTGTGGTCTTTCCCACCTGCAGCTCTGATAGTTTCGCATTGCAGGCACTGGGTATTGTTCATTAGAGTGCAGGCTCTTCTGGTGCCGAGACTGATGTGACCACCTCAACGTTGTTAGTACAGCACTGTGGTATATGTCAGAGCTATAACAATGAATAATAATTGTAGTGCGTGACTGTGTGTGTGTGTGCGGGGGGGGGGGGGGGGTTGCTGTATAATGAGATATCTGGCAGCTCGTAAAAGCCTGAAAAATTCCTTCCCCACCCTCAGACGGACATCTGTGTGGCGGTTTGACTGAATGTTGCCTTTAGTGGGCAGCACATTAAACAAATACCAATCTGCCAAGACTGTAAAGCCTCGCTAAGTGAAGATCCATGCGTGTAAAGGGCCGCGTGTGAGTCACGGGGGGGGGGGGGCACATCTGTGCCGGCGGGTCCCGTTCATGTCTATTGGGATGCAGCGGCTGCGCGTCTGTATGCAAGGGTCCTTCTAAAAGTTTCCACACTTTTTTGAAACTCTTTTAACCACTTAAGCCCCGGACCATTATGCAGGTTTAGGACCCGGACAGTTTTTGCGATCCGGCACTGCGTCGCTTTTTCTGACAATTGCGCGGCGGTGCGACGCGGCTCCAAAACAAAATTGGCGTCCTTTCTTCCCCACAAACAGAGCTTTCTATTGGTGGTATTTGATCACCTCTGCGGTTTTTAGTTTTTGCGCTATAAACAAAAATAGAGCGACAATTTTGAAAAAAAAACAATATTTTTTACTTTTTGCTGTACCAAAAATATATATATATATAAAAAAAAAATTTCCTTAGTTTAGGCCGATACGTATTCTTCTATCTATTTTTGGTAAAAAAAAATCGCAATAAGCGTTTAAGGATTGGTTTGCGCAAAATTTATAGCGTGTACAAAATAGGGGATAGTTTTATTGCATTTTTATAAAAAAAAAAAATTTTTACTACTAATGGCGGCGATCAGCAATTTTTTTTCGTGACTGCGACATTATGGCGGACACTTCGGACAATTTTGACACATTTTTGGGACCATTGTCATTTTCACAGCAAAAAATGCTATAAAAATGCACTGATTACTGTGAAAATTACAATTGCAGTTTAAGAGTTAACCACAAGGGGGCGCTGAAGGGGTTAAATGTGACCTCCTATGTGCTTCTAACTGTAGGGGGGCGGGGCTGGATGTGTGACATCATTAATTGTGTTTCCCTATATCAGGGAACAGACGATCAATGACAGCGCCATAATGAAGAACAGGGAAGCTGTGTTTACTCATGGTCTCCCCAGGAGCCTGCATTCACTATATCTGGTCTCCCCAGGAGCCTGCATTCACTATATCTGGTCTCCCCAGGAGCCTGCATTCACTATATCTGGTCTCCCCAGGAGCCTGCATTCACTATATCTGATCTCCCCAGGAGCCTGCATTCACTATATCTGGTCTCCGCAGGACCCTGCATTCACTATATCTGGTCTCCCCAGGAGCCTGCATTCACTATACCTGGTCTCCCCAGGACCCTGCATTCACTATATCTGATCTCCCCAGGAGCCTGCATTCACTATATCTGGTCTCCGCAGGACCCTGCATTCACTATATCTGGTCTCCCCAGGAGCCTGCATTCACTATACCTGGTCTCCCCAGGACCCTGCATTCACTATATCTGATCTCCCCAGGAGCCTGCATTCACTATATCTGGTCTCTCCAGGAGCCTGCATTCACTATATCTGGTCTCCCCAGGACCCTGCATTCACTATATCTGGTCTCCCCAGGACTCTGCATTCACTATATCTGGTCTACCCAGGACCCTGCATTCACTATATCTGGTCTCCCCAGGACCCTGCATTCACTATATCTGGTCTCTCCAGGAGCCTGCATTCACTATATCTGCTCTCCCCAGGAGCCTGCAGTCACTATATCTGCTCTCCCCAGGACCCTGCATTCACTATATCTGATCTCCCCAGGAGCCTGCATTCACTATATCTGGTCTCCCCAGGAGCCTGCATTCACTATATCTGGTCTCCCCAGGAGCCTGCATTCACTATATCTGGTCTCTCCAGGAGCCTGCATTCACTATATCTGATCTCCCCAGGAGCCTGCATTCACTATATCTGGTCTCCCCAGGAGCCTGCATTCACTATATCTGGTCTCCCCAGGAGCCTGCATTTACTATACCTGGTCTCCCCAGGACCCTGCATTCACTATATCTGATCTCCCCAGGAGCCTGCAGTCACTATATCTGCTCTCCCCAGGACCCTGCATTCACTATATCTGATCTCCTCAGGAGCCTGCATTCACTATATCTGCTCTCCCCAGGACCCTGCATTCACTATATCTGATCTCCCCAGGAGCCTGCATTCACTATATCTGCTCTCCCCAGGACCCTGCATTCACTATATCTGGTCTCCCCAGAACCCTGCATTCACTATATCTGATCTCCCCAGGAGCCTGCATTCACTATATCTGCTCTCCCCTTTCTTCTATCTTTTCATGTGACAACACTGAAGAAATTACACTTTGCTACAATGTTGTGTAGTGAGTGTACAGCTTGTGTAACAGTGTAAATGAGGTGCCATGATGAACCTCCAGTGACCAGTATGAGAGAGTGAGAGCGATAACACCAAATTTAACACACCTGCTCCCCAATCACACCTGAGACCTTGTAACACGAATGAGTCACGTGACACCGGGGGAGGGAAAAAGGCTAATTAGGCCCAATTGGGACATTTTCACTTAGGGGTGTACTCACTTGTGTGTGTTGGGTTATTTTGAGGGGGACAGCAAATTTACACTGTTATACAAACTGTACACTCACTACACAACATTGTAGCAAAGTGTCATTTCTTCACTGTTGTCACATGAAAAGGTAGAAGAAAATATTTACAAAAATGTGAGGGGTGTACTCACTTTTGTGAGATAGTGTATATAGAACACATCGGTGTTGTGAGATACTGTATATAGAACACATCGGTGTTGTGAGATACTGTATATAGAACACATCACTTTTGAGAGATACGTATATAGAACACATCACTTTTGGGAGACACTGTATATAGAACACATCACTGTTGTGAGATACTGTATATAGAACACATAATTTTTGTGAGATACTGTATATAGAACACATCACTGTTGTGAGATACTGTATATTGAACACATCACTGTTGTGAGATACTGTATATAAAACACATCACTGTTGTGAGATACTGTATATAGAACACATCAATTTTGTGAGATACTGTATATAGAACACATCACTGTTGTAAGATACTGTATATAAAACACATCACTTTTGTGAGATACTGTATATAGAACACATCACATTTGTGGGATACTGTATATAGAACACATCACTTTTGTGAGATACTGTATATAGAACACATCACTTTTGTGAGATGCTGTATATAGAACACATCACTTTTGTGAGATACAGTATATTGAACTCATCACTTTTGTGGGATACTGTATATAGAACACATCACTGTTGTGAGATACTGTATATAGAACACATCACGTTTGTGAGATACTGTATATAGAACACATCACTTTTGTGAGATACAGTATATAGAACACATCACTTTTGTGAGATACTGCATATAGAACACATCACTTTTGTGAGATACTGTATATAAAACACATCACTTTTGTGAGATACTGAATATAGAACACATCACTGTTGTGAGATACTGTATATAGAACACATCACGTTTGTGAGATACTGTATATAGAACACATCACTTTTGTGAAATACAGTATATAGAACACATCACTTTTGTGAGATACTGTATATAGAACACATCACTGTTGTGAGATACTGTATATAGAACACATCACGTTTGTGGGATACTGTATATAGAACACATCACTGTTGTGAGATACTGTATATAGAACACATCACGTTTGTGAGATACTGTATATAGAACACATCACGTTTGTGGGATACTGTATATAGAACACATCACTGTTGTGAGATACTGTATATAGAACACATCACGTTTGTGAGATACTGTATATAGAACACATCACTTTTGTGAAATACTGTATATAGACCACCCAGAGGGGAATGTTTTTTTTTCTTTTTTGCAACAAAAGTGGAGTTACTTTTTAAAGCAAAGTGTAATTTCTTCAGTGTTGTCACATGAAAAGATACAAGAAAATATTTACAAAAAATACAAGGGGCGTACTTACTTTTGTGAGATACTGTATGTATATTTATTTGCTTTTAGAAAATGATTTGTAGCAACAAAATACCAAATACACAAATGACATTTTACATTTTTCATATTTTGATGTCCTTTTCTCTGCCTGGTAACCGAATGTTCCGGAGTGGTGACCCCGGCCGCCCTCCCTGACTCCGGCTGCCGTCATTCCTGATCCCGGCGAGGATGTAGAAGGTTAAAAAGCTTTCTCGTTAAAGTGGTGATTAGTTACAGCGAACAAATAACAACGATCGCCCAGATTTGTTTTCATTCTTTTTTCTTTTTCTTTTTTTTTTTCCTCCTCCGCTAATAAAATTTCCTCGGTACAGCGAGAACCTCCCCCTCCCCCGTAGGATGTCTGCAATGTATCAGGAGGAGTGAAAATTTAATTGGATCCGTGTTTTGTTCACAGAGGACAAAGGAACCGGCTGACTGAAGTGTAGCAAACATTTCTTACACTCAAAACGCATCGAACACCCTTCTAAGGATCCCCACCTTTCCTGGATCCCCTATATCTGGTCTCCCCAGGACCCTGCATTCACTATATCTGGTCTCCCCAGGACCCTGCATTCACTATATCTGGTCTCCCCAGAAGCCTGCATTCACTATATCTGGTCTCCTCAAGAGCCTGCATTCACTATATCTGGTCTCCCCAGAAGCCTGCATTCACTATATCTGGTCTCCTCAAGAGCCTGCATTCACTATATCTGGTCTCCCCAGGACCCTGCATTCACTATATCTGGTCTCCCCAGGACCCTGCATTCACTATATCTGGTCTCCCCAGGACCCTGCATTCACTATATCTGGTCTCCCCAGGACCCTGCATTCACTATATCTGGTCTCCCCAGGACCCTGCATTCACTATATCTGGTCTCCTCAGGAGCCTGCATTCACTATATCTGGTCTCCCCAGGACTCTGCATTCACTATATCTGGTCTCCTCAGGAGCCTGCATTCACTATATCTGGTCTCCCCAGGACCCTGCATTCACTATATCTGGTCTCCCAGGACCCTGCATTCACTATATCTGGTCTCCCCAGGACCCTGCATTCACTATATCTGGTCTCTCCAGAAGCCTGCATTCACTATATCTGGTCTCCCCAGGACCTTACATTCACTATATCTGGTCTCCCCAGGACCTTACATTCACTATATCTGGTCTCCCCAGGACCCTGCATTCACTATATCTGGTCTCCCCAGGACCTTACATTCACTATATCTGGTCTCCCCAGGACCCTACATTCACTATATCCGCCTCCTCCACCTGCCCAGCTGTCCTTGTGCCCGTCTCCTCTGCCTGCCCAGCTGTCACCATACCTGCCTCCTCCATCTCCCCAGCTGTCATCGTGCCCGCCTCCTCTGCCTCCCCAGCTGCCTCGTGCCTGCCTCCTTCATCTCTCCAGCTGTCCTCATGCCTGCCTCCTCCTTCTTCGCAGCTGTCATCGTACCCACCTCTTCCACCTCCCCAACAGTCCTTGTGCCCGCCTCCTCCATTTCCCCAGCCGTCCTTGTCTCCGCCTCTTCCACTTCTCCAGCTGTGATCGTGCCTACCTCGTTCACCTCCCCAGCTGTCCTTGTGCCTGCCTCCTCTGTCTCCGCAGCTGTCATCATACCCACCTCTTCCACCTCCCCAGCGGTCCTCATGCCCGCCTCCTTCATTTCCCCTGCTGTCCTTGTCCCCGCCTCCCCACTTCTTCAGCTGTGATCGTGCCCGCCTTGTCCACCTCCCCAGCTGTCCTTGTGCCCGCCTCCTTCACCTCCTAAGCAGTGATCGTGCCAACCTCGTCCACCTCCCCAGCTTTCCTTGTGCCCGCCTCCTCTGTCTCCGCAGCTGTCATCATACCCACCTCTTCCACCTCCCCAGCGGTCCTCATGCCCGCCTCCTCCACCTCCCTACCTGTGATCGTGCCAACCTCGTCCACCTCCCCAGCTGTCCTTGTGCCCGCCTCCTCCACCTCCCTAGCTGTGATCGTGCCAACCTCGTCCACCTCCCCAGCTGTCCTTATGCCGCCTCCTCCACCTCCCAAGCTGTGATCGTGCCAAACTCGTCCACCTCCCCAGCTTTCCTTGTGCCCGCCTCCTCCACCTCCCAAGCTGTGATCGTGCCAACCTCGTCCACCTCCCCAGCTGTCCTAGTGCCCGCCTCCTCCACCTCCCAAGCAGTGATCGTGCCAACCTCGTCCACCTCCCCAGCTGTCCTTGTGCCCGCCTCTTCCACCTCCCTAGCTGTGATCGTGCCAACCTCGTCCACCTCCCCAGCTGTCCTAGTGCCCGCCTCCTCCGCCTCCCAAGCTGTGATCGTGCCAACCTCGTTCACCTCCCCAGCTGTCCTTGTGCCCGCCTCCTCCACCTCCCAAGCAGTGATCGTGCCAACCTCGTCCACCTCCCCAGCTGTCCTTGTGCCCGCCTCTTCCACCTCCCTAGCTGTGATCGTGCCAACCTCGTCCACCTCCCCGGTTGTCCTTGTGCCCGCCTCCTCCACCTCCCAAGCTGTGATCGTGCCAACCTCGTCCACCCCCCCAGCTGTCCTTGTGCCCGCCTCCTCCACCTCCCAAGCAGTGATCGTGCCAACCTCGTCCACCTCCCCAGCTGTCTTAGTGCCCGCCTCCTCCACCTCCCAAGCTGTGATCGTGCCAACCTCGTTCACCTCCCCAGCTGTCCTTGTGCCCGCCTCTTCCACCTCCCCAGCTGTCTTAGTGCCCGCCTCCTCCACCTCCCAAGCTGTGATCGTGCCAACCTCGTTCACCTCCCCAGCTGTCCTTGTGCCCGCCTCCTCCACCTCCAAAGCTGTGATCGTGCCAACCTCGTCCACCTCCCCAGCTGTCCTTGTGCCCGCCTTCTCCACCTCCCTAGCTGGCTGATATGCTCCTTGCTGACACATAGTTAGAGCTTTCCAATTATCAGGGATTGTTAACCACTTCAGCCCCGGAAGGTTTACCCCCCTTTCACGACCAAACCATATTTTATTTGATACAGCACTGCTTTAATTTAACTGACAATTGCGCGGCTGTGTGGCGCTGTACCCAAATACAATTGATGTCCTTTTTTCCCACAAATAGAGCTTTCTTTTGGTGGTATTCATAGGCGTGCGCAGTGGGTGTGCCAGGTGTGCCTGGGCACACCCTAATCCTGGGGTAGGCAACCTGTCAATCATAATCTTCCTGTTGATATTGGGCAGGTGACTGGTAAACCTTGACCCTTTCTTGCCAAACGAGGCGGTGGAGTTGGAATTTAGTGGAACCGATCTGTATTTTCCTCCTGCAGCAGCTAAAAGTAGGCTTCTCCTCCTCTCCCTCTCTCCCACATTCAGCTGCCACAGGAGAAAAATACAGGCAATCGGTACCAATATATGCCACCCCCGCCACCCCTTTTATCCCTCTTTTTGCTGCCCGAGTCTCCCCCTTCCCCCATTGTTTCAGGATGGAGAGCGGGGAAGAGGCTGGTATATATATAATACATGCATATGCGTTGGCGCTTTGAGGCGCACACCCTAATGCAGGGATCCTCAAACGACGGCCCTCCAGCTGTTGCGGAACTACAAGTCCCATGAGGCATTGTAAAACTCTGACATTCACAGACATGACTAGGGCATGATGGGAATTGTAGTTCCTGAACAGCTGGAGGGCCGTAGTTTGAGGATCCATGCCCTAATGCAATAGGCTGCGCACACCTTTGGTGGTATTTGATCACCTCTGCGGGTTTTATTTTTTGCGCTATAAACAAAAACATATCCAATATAAAAATAAAAATAAATAGAATTTCTTTATCAATTTAGGGAAATTTGTACTCTGCTACAGGGGTATTTAAAGTGGGGGGGGGGGAGAGATGTGTTTGAGGAGGGTAAATTGGGGGGGGGGGGAGTGCTAAGAGTGGTGATTTAGGGGGATTTGAGTTGGGAGGGGTGATGGAATGATAAAGATTAGTGCTAGGAGGGGGGATTTGGGGGGAATTGGGAGGGGGAAAAATGAAGAGGGGGGAGATGGGTACTAGGAGGGGAAATTTTGGGGTAAAGGTCAGAAGGATGGATATTTTTAAAGGGGAGGGATTACGGATTATGGGGGGAAAAGATGTGTACTGAGATTGGGGGATTTCAGCAGGGGGGAGGATTTGGGGATAATTTGTGCTGGGAAGGGGGAGATTTGAAGTGGGGGGGGGGAAGATGTGTACTAGGAGGGAAAATTTGGGGGGGTGCTAAGAGTGGTGATTTAGGCGAAATTAGATTGGGAAGGGGGATGGGGAGAAGAAGACTGCTAGGAGGGGGGATTTGGGGTGGAAATGTGCTGGGAGGGGGCGATATGAAGGGGGAGGAAGAAGATATGTACTAGGAGGGGAAATTTTGGGGGTAAGGGCTAGGAAAGATGGATTTTTTTGGAGAGGAGTGTTTAGGGTTATGGAGGGGGGGCAAAGATTTGTACTGAGAGGGGGGATTTCAGCAGTGGTGAGGATTTGAGGGTAATTTGTGCTGGGAGGGGGGAAATTTGGGGGGGCTAAGAGTGGTGATTTAGGGGGGATTTGTATTGGGAGGGGGGATGGGGAGAACAATATTTGTGCTAGGAGGGGGATTTGGGGGGGAATTTGTGCTGGGAGGACTGATATGGAGGGGAAGGGAGAAGATATGTACTAGGAGGGGAAATTTTGGGGGTAAAGGCTAAGAAGGATGAATTTTTTTGAGGGGATGGTTTGGGGTTATGGGTGGGCAAAGATTTGTACTGAGAGGGGGGATTTTAGCAGTGGTGAGGATTTGGGGGTAATTTGTCCTGGGAGGGGGGACATTTTTGGGGGGGTGCTAAGAGTGTGATTTAGGGGGATTTGTGTTGGGAGGGGGGATGGGGAGAAGAAGATTTGTGCTAGGAGGGGGGATTTGGAAGGGATTTGTGCTGGGAGGGGAGATATGAAGGGGGAGGGAGAAGATGTGTACTAGGAGGGGAAATTTTAAGGGTAAAGGATTTGTTCTAGAAGGGGTGAATATTTTAGGGGGGATGGGGGAGGGGGCAATAATTTGTACTGAGAAGGGGGGGATATCAGCAGGCGGGAAGATTTGGGGGTAATTTGTGCTGGGAGGGGGGATTTGAAGTGGGGGGAGATATGTACTAGGAGGGGAAATGAAGGGGGGTGACTTAGGGGGATTTGTGTTGGTAGGGGAATAGGTAGGGATTTGGGAGTAATTTCTGCTGGAAGGGGGTCATTGGAAGTGGGGGGATATGTACTAGGAGAGGACAATTTGGGGAGAGGGGGTGCTAAGAGTGGTGATTTAGGGGATTTGTGTTGGGGGGATGGGGAGAAAAATATTTTTGCTAGGAGGGGGAATATGAGAGTAATTTGAAGTGGGGGGGTAGAGAATCTGTGCTTGGGGGTTTGGGGGGATGGGGGGGAGATCTGTACTAAGAGGGGAGATTTTGGCGGTGAGGGCAGCAAAAAACGTTCTAACTTTAGAACCACTTTGTGTTTTGCTGGTTGCAGAGCTATGGATCTGACCTCTGCAGAGAGACCACTGCTTCCCCACAGAGAGCAAGTCTCCTTCTCTGCAGCATACTGGCAGGGGACAGACTTTTCTACTCTTGCATATATTTTATTTTGTTGCACCTGGAATGTATTTAGCTGATTTAACCTGAAAATTAAAAAAAATCTTGGCCGATGCCCAATGGGGTCCATGGAGGGTCTGGGAGCGAAGAGCGCCCAATTCATACAATCGGCCCCTGTGAGCTGTAAGGAAGTCTACGTCCAGCACAAGGTTCCTGAATGCCTTAGGCTCCGCCCTCGTGGCTCACACTGGAGCTCTCCAGCACTTCATCCTGAATAGACGCTCACATCAGCCAGCGGAGGAGAAAGAACGCGCAAGAGAAAAGCGAGCAGATCCTGGAAATGGAGAGCGACACCAAAAATTCCTACGAGCACGCATCCCCCGTGATCAATATGCAGCCGGAACCGATCGGCCGCCTTCCCCAGCACAAGGATTACCTGATATGGTCCATCTGCAGCCTCATCTGTTGCTTTTTTCCTATTGGGATCGCTGCCTTGATCTTCTCAGTCAAGGTAATTCTTATTCCTAATTTTATTTTTTATTGTTAATTATTATTATTATTATTATTATATTTTTATTAGTAGTAGTATATATTTTTATTATTTTATTATTGTTATATGTTTTTATTTTATTTTTTTATTATTGTTATTATTATTATTTTACTATTGTTATACATTTTATTATTAGTATTATTATATTTTTATTTTTATTATTATATATTTTCATTTTTATTATTGTATTATTGTTATATATTTTCATTATTATTATTATTATTATTATTATTTATTTTTATTATTATTTTACTATTGTTATATATGTTCTTATTATTATTATTATTATACTATTGTTATATATTTTCTTCTTCTAATTTTCTTATTTTTTCTTATTATTATTATTATTATTATTATTATTATATATTTGTATTATTATTATTTTACTATTGTTATATATTTTCTTATTATTATTTTCTTATGTTTTATTATCATTATTATAATTATTATATCATTACAATTGTATTATTATTATTATTATTATTATTATATATTTGTATTATTATTATTTTACTATTGTTATATATTTTCTTATTATTTTCCCTTTTTTTTATTATCATTATATTATTATATTTGTATTATTATTATATTTATTACTATTATTATTATTATATATTTTAATTATTATTATTATTTTATGATTGATATTTTTTTATAATTTTTTATATTAGCATTATAATTATTTTTTAATGTTATTTTTTATATATATTTTTATTATTATTATTATTATTATTATTATTATTAATATTTTATATATTATTATTATTATTATTATTTAATAATAGATCTTTTGCTGTATCATCTGTTGCCTCCAATTTTGGCGACCGTGATCTGATTACCTAGCAGACATTTTAGAAACAAATGTATGCCTAAAATTAAAGATATTTGAGAAGAAATATTACTTTCATAGGTGTAAGCACAGGGTGTGCTATACTGTCCATATACTACCCTAGCCTGCCCCTATACTACCCTAGCCTGTCCATATACTACCCTAGCCTGCCCCTATACTACCCTAGCCTGTCCATATACTACCCTAGCCTGTCCATATACTACCCTAGCCTGCCCCTATACTACCCTAGCCTGTCCATATACTACCCTAGCATGTCCTTATACTACCCTAACCTGTCTATATCCTACCCTAGCCTGTCCATATCCTACCCTAGCCTGTTTATATACTACCCTAACCTATCCATATACTACCCTAGCCTATCCATATACTACCCTAACCTGTCTATATACTACCCTAGCCTATCCATATACTACCCTAGCCTATCCATATACTACCCTAACCTGTCTATATACTACCCTAGCCTGTCTATATACTACCCTAGCCTGTCTTTATACTACCCTAGCCTGTCTATATACTACCCTAGCCTGTCCATATACTACCCTAGCCTGTCCTTATACTACCCTAGCCTGTCCTTATACTACCCTAGCCTATCCATATACTACCCTAGCCTGTCTATATCCTACCCTAGCCTGTCTATATCCTACCCTAGCCTGTCCCCCTATACTACCCTAGCCTGTCTATATACTACCCTAGTCTGTCTATATACTACCCTAACCTGTCCATATACTACCCTAACCTGTCTATACACTACCCTAGCCTGTCTATATACTACCCTAGCCTGTCCATATACTAAAATAACCTGTCCATATACTACCCTAGCCTGTCCATATACTAAAATAACCTGTCTATACACTACCCTAGCCTGTCTATATACTACCCTAGCCTGTCTATATACTACCCTAGCCTGTCCATATACTACTCTAACCTGTCTATATGCTACCCTAGCCTGTCTATATACTACCCTAGTCTGTCTATATACTATATTATTATTATTATTATCATTATCAGTAATAATAATAATAACAATAATAATAAATAATAATAATAATAATAATAATAATAATATTAATAATACTATAGCTAATTAATTGATTGAGTTATTGATTGATTGAGCATGGCATGTGAAAAGCAAACCCTGTGACGAGTTGTAGCCACCTATCAGTTCCCATCTATGCCCATCTGTGCCACCTATCAGTGCCCATCCAGTGCCCATCCACTTCTGGACCCACCCTTTGTCCTGTACACACTCCTGGATCCATCCTTTGTCCTATATTCACTTCTGGACCCATCCTGTGCCCATCCATGCCACCTATCCGTGCCACCTATCCATGCCCATCTGTGCCGCCTATGAGTGCCCATCCGTGCCGCCTATTATTGCCGCATACTAGTGCCCATCAATGCCACCACATCAGTGCCACCTCATCGGTGCCCATCAGTGCCGACTTATCAGTGCAGTACCAGAAACGTACTTATTGACAATGTTTTATAACAGAAACAAAAAAAATAACTTTTTTTTTCTACATTTTTGGTCATTTTTAAACATTTTTTGCAGAAAATAAAAATCCCAGAGGTGATCAAATACCACCAGAAGAAAACTCTATTTGTGGGAACGAAATGATAAAAATGTAGTTTGGGTACCGCCCAATTGTCATTCAAAGTGCGACAGCGCTGAAAGCTGAAAATTGGTCTGGGCGGGAAGGTATATAAGTCGTCCCCCCGTCCCCCCCCCCCCCCCCCCGGTATGGAAGGGGTTAAATAATCCCTTAAATCTGGAAATAACAAAAGACACCCAATGATATACGTTTAATATCCAATCTATCATTAGCGGCATCCAAACGCGGATATGGGTTCGCATAGTAAAAAATTACAACTCATGGAATGGGATGTAAATAATTAATTCATGGTTAATGCACATTGAATGGATGATGTGCAGTAAATAGGAAACATTGAGTGGTTAAATACATAATTCATGGTTAATGCACAGTGAATCGATGGTGTGCAGTAAATAGGAAACATGGGGTGGTTTAAGGTTGCCTGGGAAAGGGTTAATGTCTGCTGAACAGACGGAGCGCAGAAATGGGCCAATGAGCAGTGCCTGAGGGATGCATGCTGAAAGTTTTAATGTACATTGAATGGGAGGCATAGGCGGCTCTAGGCTTTGTAAAGGCCTTAAGCAAAACTTAGACACGGGGGAGCCCCACTCATGCCCATAATGGGTAAAAAAAATTCAAACACATAAAAATGGCTGCAGAAAGATGCAGGGATCTAGCACACAGTGATTGAGCAGAGGCCGCGAGGCCTCTGTGAGCTACGAGGGCTTAGGCAACCCACCTAATTTGTCTAATTAAAGAGCCACCTCTTATGGTGCACACTTATGGACCCAGCGTGTGTCCCATACACACTTTTGGACTTGTTTGTTCTGTGCACACATCACCTCCATACATCATTTTGGACCCAAAGGCTGTCGTGTTCATCATAAATACACTTCAACAATGTACACACTTTTGGACCCAATGTTTTTCCTTTTGGACTTTTTGGCTTGGTCTGTACGCATGTCAGCTGCATGAACATGTTTGGACCCAGCATTTGTTCTGTACACATTATTGGACCCAGAGCTTGTCCCACAAACACTGCAGCTCCATAGACAATTGTGGACTCATCCTTTGTCCTGTACACACTTCAGCCCATGTACACACTTCTGGGCCCATCCTTTGTCCTGTACACACTTTAGCTCCATACAAACTTCTGAACCCATCCTTTGTCCTGTACACACTTCGGGACCCATCCTTTGTCCTGTACACACTTCGGGACCCATCCTTTGTCCTGTACACACTTCGGGACCCATCCTTTGTCCTGTACACACTACTGGACCCATCCTTTGTCCTGTACACACTCCGGGACCCATCCTTTGTCCTGTACACACTACTGTACCCAACCTTTATCCTGTACACACTTCGGGACCCATCCTTTGTCCTGTACACACTTCAGCTCCATACACACTTCTGGACCCATCCTTTGTCCTGTACACACTTCTGGGCCCATCTTTTGTCCTGTACACACTGCTGGACCCATCCTTTGTCATGTACACACTTCTGGACCCATCCTTTGTCCTGCACACACTTCTGGACCCATCATTTGTCCTGGACACACTTCTGGACCCATTATTTGTCCTGTACACACTTCTGGACCCACCCTTTGTCATGTACACACTTCTGGACCCACCCTTTGTCCTGTACACACTTCTGGAACCATCATTTGTCCTGCACACACTTCTGGACCCATCCTTTGTCATGTACACTCTTCTGGACCCATCCTTTGTCCTGCACACACTTCTGGACCCATCATTTGTCCTGGACACACTTCTGGACCCATTATTTGTCCTGTACACACTTCTGGACCCACCCTTTGCCATGTACACACTTCTGGACCCACCCTTTGTCCTGTACACACTTCTGGAACCATCATTTGTCCTGCACACACTTCTGGACCCATCATTTGTCCTGGACACACTTCTGGACCCATTATTTGTCCTGTACACACTTCTGGACCCACCCTTTGTCCTGTACACACTTCTGGACCCACCCTTTGTCCTGTACACACTTCTGGAACCATAATTTGTCCTGTACACACTTCTGGAACCATCCTTTGTCCTGTACACACTTCTGGACCCACCCTTTGTCCTGTGCACACTCCTGGATCCATCCTTTGTCCTGTACACACTCCTGGATCCATCCTTTGTCCTATATTCACTTCTGGACCCATCCTTTGTCCAGTACACACTTCAGCCTCTGTACACACTTTTGGACACTTCTGGACCCATCCTTTGTCCGGTACACACTTCAGCTCCATACACACTTTTGAACCTATCATTTGTTTTGTGCATACTTCAGCTGCATACACACTTCTGGACCCATCCATTGTCCTGTACACACTTATGGACCCATCCATTATCCTGTACACACTGCTGGACCCATCCATTGTCCTGTACACATTGCTGGACCCATCCATTGTCCTGTACACACTTCTGGACCCGTCCATTGTCATGTACACACTGCTGGACCCACCCTTTGTCCTGTACACACTCCTGGATCCATCCTTTGTCCTATATTCACTTCTGGACCCATCCTTTGTCCAGTACACACTTCAGCCTCTGTACACACTTTTGAACCCATCATTTGTTTTGTGCATACTTCAGCTGCATGGACCCATCCTTTGTCCTGTACACACTTCTGGACCCATCAACGCAGCCTCACCAGCTCCCATCAATGCAGCCACCAGTGCCCATCAATGCAGCCAACTAGGGCCCATCAATAAATGTTTGCTTGCTTCCATTCATTCAGGAGTCGGGATACAGGCACAGTCCTCCGCCGCCGCAGCGCCTCTGACACCATGTGTGTACGGAGCGGCCACTGCCTGCTGATGCTGAGACTTAGTCGCTTGCTGCAGAGAGAAGAGAGTAGGAACACCAGTGGCCGGGCGATTGATATAGCTATGACTAAGCATTGAAGCTCAATGCGAAATGTGTCAGCTGTTTTTTGTTCCCACTGTATGCTTTCTTTGTAGTGCATCCATTTATTTTACCACAATAAAGGGCTATTTTACCTATTTTTGAGTGCGGCTGTCCAAAACCTCTTCTTCTGATTGCCTAGTGCATTTCCGGCACCTGCCTGTGTTCTAAACGGACATTGATTGCCTGGAGCTCACCTGGAGCGGTTGTCTTTCCCAGGATGGCGCCCTAGCCGGCTGCCTAGTTTGCCTAGCGGTAGCACCAGTCCTGTCCGTATGAAATATTTTGATGGTGTTTAGCATTCGATTAAGCAAAACGACATTCGTTGTTAGAAATTTGTTCATTCGAGATGTATTTTATATTTTTTATCCTGCTCCTTTAAATTTTCTCCTCGAAAACGAATGTCAATTTGACCCAACTAATGATTAAAAAAAAAAAAAATCAACAAATGTTGTAATTGAAAACTCTTCAGATCCCAGATGAACTTTTCTAGCGAAGAATGGAATTCGGCGTCCGTTATCTCGTCACCTTCCCTTCCCTTTCCCTTTCCTTCGGTGTGGTCAGTGGAGGTCATCGCCTCCCATTGGCTCACGTGTTCCCGCTATTTGGCGGTATTTGGGTGAAAGTGTCTTTTTAGCTGATACTGTGTTTTATCGGTTTGGCTCGTTGCCTCTCAGCTGGAGTTGCGCTCGCCCTGCCCCCAGCACTGTGTTGATATTGGCCCCCCGGACGTATTATACTTGGATAACTTCAACTATTCCAATCATCTGTTAACCACTTAAAGGGGTGTTCCAGCCAAAAAATGTGTTTATTAAAAGTCAGCAGCTACAAAAAGTGTAGCTGCTGGCTTTTAATAAACACTCACTTACCTGCTCCTGGGTTCCAGCGATGCGCTGACCGGGGCTCCGCTCCTCTCCCCCCCTCCCCAGTCGGCGTCTCCATCCCGACTGTGGGCACCCAGCCGTGACAGCCTTCGGCTTCACGGCCGGGCACCCACTGCGCATGCGCGAGCCGCACTGCGCATGCGCGCGCGGCGCGGCTCGTCGCTGATTGGACAGGCGATTGCCTAGGACCTGTCAGTGTCCTAGGGCATCGCCTACAGGGAGGGGCTGAAATAAGGCGATTACGCCTCTCGCCTTATCAGCCCCTCGGCGGAAGCAGGAAGTGGGACAGGAAGTCCCACTCCTACTGAAGCCCCCACTCCCCCCCCAAAAAAATTACATGCCAAATGTGGCATGTATGGGGGTGAGGAGTGGATTAAGAGGAAGTTCCATTTTTGGGTGGAACTCCTCTTTAAGGACCGGCTCATGTACATATACGTCATTTTTTTAAAGATGGATATCTCGGTAACGGCAGCAGCTGCTTC
The DNA here is from genome assembly GCA_029574335.1 of Rana kukunoris. NCBI lineage: Eukaryota > Metazoa > Chordata > Amphibia > Anura > Ranidae > Rana > Rana kukunoris. The sequence goes on from CM056058.1 coordinate 5,937,045, forward strand.
CACAACCGAGATATCCATCTTTCCTGTGAGCGGTCCTTTAAACGATAACGGTGGTCTCCACGGCGGATTCGATGGTGGTCGCCGCTCTCCCGGGTCCTGTCTCCTGCTCGACTGGGATACGAGTGAGGGCAAGATGGCCCCCACCCGTCCCCATAGCATAGCAGGGCGGAAGCGACGTCAAAACGTCACGTCTCCCCGTGCTTCTTAACCACCTCAATACCAGGCTTTAAAACCCACCTCCATACCGGGTCTATTCTGGCACTTCTCTCCTACATGTACAAATCATCATTCTTTTGCTAGAAAATTACTCAGAACCCCCAAACATTATATGTGTTTTTGTTAGCAGACACCCTAGGGAATAAAATGGCGGTCATTGCAACTTTTTATCTCACACGGTATTTGAGCAATAATTTTTCAAATGCCTTTCTTTTGTAAAAAAAATGGTTTCATAAATAAAAAAAATTACAAAACAGTAAAGTTAGCCCAATTTTTTTTTTTAAATATGAAAGATTATTATTATTATTATTATTTTTGTTGTAAAAGTTTTTATTTAGATAAATATAAATACAACAATTAAAAGCAGCAAAAAAGTCTACATATAGATAGATATTAACATTTCACTTTCCGAACAATACAAGTAAAGGAGTTGTACAATAGAAATAATATATTAATTGTTTATCACTGTATGATGTTAAGTAATCAATAAAAAGTGAATATTGACAAACATTAGATGTAAATATTGATTGAAAATCAACTTTCTAAGTTTAACAGATGTCGTCATAAATCAGATCAAGATGAGAGTAGGTGTAATTTTTCAGTGGGATCAAGAATGTAATACTTGAAGGTGGAATTGTCTGTAGACATAAGAATAACTAAGAAGTACAATTAAAATCTATGTATGAATATAGGTAGTAAAAGATGATAATAAGGATCGCTTGTCATTAACTATTTATATATGAGTAAACAATAATTATTATTATTATTATTATTATACAGGATTTATATAGCGCCAACAGTTTGCGCAGCACTTTACATCAGGGAAGACAGTACATTCACAATACAAATCAATACAGGAGGGATCAGAGGGCCCTGCTCGTTAGAGCTTACAATCTAGAAGGGAGGGTCAAGTGGAACAAAGGGTACGCCGAGTAAATAGATACCTAACATGTCACGCTTTAAAATTGCGCACAATCGTGGATTTGCGCTAGAAGTGGTGACTTTTTTTTTGGGGGGGGGGGATTGGTGCAAGGAGAGATGAATGGGTTGGATTTGAGCTGGGGGTGTTGAGGGGGGGGGGCAAAGATTTGTGATTTGAGGATATATGCTGGGGGGGGGGGGGGTGGGGGGGAAGTGTTTGTGCTAGGAGTGTAAATTTAGGGGGATTTTTTTGGGGGGGGGTTGGTGCAAGGAGGGGTGAATGGGGGGGAGGGTGAGAATTTGAACTGAGAGGGGGGATTGGGGATAAAGATTTGTGATTGGAGGGTTTGTGCGAGGTGTGCAAATTTGGGGATAGGATTTGTGCTAGGATGGGGGGATTTCTTTTTTTGGGGGGGATAGGAGATTGGTGCAAGGAGTGGAGAATGGGAGAGGAGAATTTGAGCTGGGAGGGGGGATTTGGGAGGGGGCAAAGATTTTTGCATGGAGGATTTATGCTAGGTGGGGGGATTGGGAGGAGGGTTTGCTATAGGAGAGCAAATTTGAGGAAACAATTTGTTATAGGAGGGGTGTTTCTTTTTTTTTTGTTTCGTTTGGGTGGGGTTGGTGCAAGGAGGGGTGAATGGGGGGAGGGTGAGAATTTGAACTGAGAGTGGGGATTGGGGATAAAGATTTGTGATTGGAGGGTTTGTGCGAGGTGTGCAAATTTGGGGATAGGATTTGTGCTAGGATGGGGGGATTTCTTTTTTTGGGGGGGATAGGAGATTGGTGCAAGGAGTGGAGAATGGGAGAGGAGAATTTGAGCTGGGAGGTGGGATTGGGGCCAAAGGTTTGTGGTTTGAGGATTTATGCTGGGAGGGGGATGGGGGGAGTGTTTGTTCTAGGAGTGTAAATTTGGGTGAGAGGATTTGTCCTAGGAGGGACAATTTTTTGGGGGGGGGGGTGATTGGTGTAAGGAGGGGTGAATGAGCGTGTGAGAATTTGAGATGAGAGGGGGGATTGGGGCAAAGGTTTGTGATTTGACGATTTATGCTGGGAGGGGGATGGCAGGGGAGTGTTTGTGGTAGGAGTGTAAATTTGGGGAGAGGATTTGTCCTAGGAGGGGTGTTTTTTTTGGGGGGGGGGGTGATTGGTGTAAGGAGGGGTGAATGAGGGGGTGAGATTTTGAGCTGAGAGGGGGCAAAGATTTGTGATTGAAGGATTTATGCTGGGAGGGTTTGTGCTAGGAGTGCGAATGCGGGGAGGGGATTTTGGGGGGTGTTGGTGCTAGGAGAGGGGAGATAGAATTTGAGCTGGGAGGGGAGATTTTGGGGGGGGGCTAAGATTTGTGCTGGGAGGAAATCTTTACCTTTTTGTTTGGAGAGAATTTTGGCTTAGAGGGAATTTTTAGTTGGGGGGTGTTTTTTTCGGGGGGGTTAGATTTTCGCTCGCACATCGTTCTTTTGGAGAAAAAGGCAGATTAGGCCATTGTTGGGGGGGGCTTCCTCCTCATCCTGCAGCTGGTCCCCCAAAGCCCCTGGCCTCTGGCGTTCCGTCTGGCGATCGCACTCCGACACCATTGTGTACAACACAGACCCATCAGTCCTGCATTGTAAGTGAGGGTGACTAAGCCCCACCAACAACAGGGGAAAGAAGAAGAAGGCGCCATCTGCTGGGAGAGCGGGGAATAAAATGACCATTTAACCCTTACAGTGCGGGGAGGGGCGTTTACAATCTCTGTGGAGTTCAGATTTAGGGTCTCAAAAAAAGACGCAAAGAAGTCAAAATTTCCACAACTTTCCACCCGCGGAATTCCACAAATATCCTTCTGCTGGGAGAAAAAAAAGATTCCTGGGATCATCGCAGGGACATGTGGAACCATTCAGGGGCCGGAGACCACCGAAGGTCTACCAGAGGCGGCCGGGAAACAATGGCGGCCTTGTTCAGCGCCGAGGAACGGTGGAAAAAATGTCAGCCGCGCCTTCCCATCATCAGAGTTTTCACGGAATTTTATGAGTCGCTGGTTAAAAAGTTCTGTGCGATCTTTGTCCTCGGACGGAACAAGTGCGCGGCCAGCGGGCCTTTCCAGGGTCCAAGGAGACAAATCCCCATTGTGTGTGAGAGACGATCGTACAATCTACAAAGATACCGGTGATATTTCCAAAATATCTACAGAAAATATACAGAGATATCTACAGAGATATTTACAGAGATATCTACAGAGATATCTACAGAGATATTTACAGAGATATCTACAGAGATGTTTACAGAGGTATATACAGACGATCTGCAGAAATATCTACAGAAACACCTGCAGAAATATCTATAATAATATCTATAGAGATATATACATAGAAATATTTACAGAGATATCCACAGAGATAGCTACAGAAACACCTGCAGAAATATCTATATTAATATCTAATTATCTATAGATACAGTATATATATATATATATATATATATATATATATATATATATATATATATATATATATATATATATATATATATATATATACAGAGATATCTACATAAATATTTACAGAGATATGTATAAGGATATATAAGGAGATATCTATAGAAATATCTACAGAAAAGATACATAAATATCTACAGAGATGACTACAGAAAAGCTACAGAATTATCTATAGAGATAGCTACAGAAACACCTGCAGAAATATCTATATTAATATCTATAGAGATATATATATATATATAGAAATATCTACAGAAATGTCTACAGAAAATCTACAGAATTATGTACAGAAATATCTACAGAGATATCTATATAAATATCTATAGAAATATCTACAGAAATATCTACAGAGATGACTACAGAAAAGCTACAGAATTATCTATAGAGATAGCTACAGAAACACCTGCAGAAATATCTATATTAATATCTATAGAGATATATATATATATATATAAATATCTACAGAAATGTCTACAGAAAATATACAGAATTATGTACAGAAATATCTACAGAGATGGCTACATAAACACCTGCAGAAATATCTATATTAATATCTACAGAGATGTCTACAGCGATATCTAGAGTAATATCTACAGAGATACCTACAGAGATGTCTACAGAAAAGCTACAGAGGTATCTAGAGAAATATTTACAGAGATATCTACAGAAATAACTGCATAAATATATATAGGAATATCTATAGAGGTATCCACAGAGATATATACATAAATATCTACAGAAACTGGCCACTTCGTTCAGAAAGTTTATGTCAGAGCTATATAAATGTATAATAATAATAGTGTGTGACTGTGTGGGGGGGGGGGGGGGACATTAGAGTGTAAGCTCCTATGGTACAGAGACTGATGTGACTGCCTCAGTGAGCTCTGTACTGCGCTACGGTATATGTCAGAGCTAAATAAATGTATAATACATTTTTTTTAATTTTTTTTGCCTCTTTCAGACACGGGACGCCATCTACCTACAAAACGACACTGTTGCCGCCAAACATTCCCGCACGACCTACCAGCTGAATATCGTCGCATCGGTGATCGGCATCGTTATGTATATTGTTGTCTTTGTCCTCTACTTTGTGATCGGAATGCAAATCTATCATAAAGGAATGCAGTGAAGGAGGAGCGGCGGAATGTCCGGGGGGGGGGGGGGGTGACTATGAGATATACATAATCAGTATATAAATATATATATTCACATCATGAAGAAGGAAAAGTATTCATATCACAAAGCTGAGGGGATGGGGGTGTTGGGAGGTTGGGGGGGTGATGTAAATAAAACAAATAAAAAAATAAATCTGTGCGTTTATTGTGATGAAACCAACTCCAGACGATATTATTGGGTGACTTTGTCCCAGATTTTTATAAATAAAGGTGCTGGATATCAAAAGACACAACCCCAACCCATTGAGTTTAATGAACAGTGAAACAGCCAACACACTAGATAACATCCAGATGGGAAGCCGGATATGGACACCGGTAGACTTGAGAAAGGGGAGCATGCCCCCGAAACACGTAATCTGGGCTACCTGTGCATGGATGCATCAGCCTTGGAGTGCTTGACCTTGGTAGATTTGAGAAAGAGGGGACATCCCCCGAAACACGTAATCTGGGCTACCTGTGCATGGATGTATCAGCCTTGGAGTGCTTGACCTTGGAAGACTTGAGAAAGGGGAATATCCCCCCGAAACACATCATCTGGGCTACCTGTGCATGGATGCATCAGCCTTGGAGTGCTTGAACTTGGAGGACTTGAGAAAGGGGGATATCCCCCCAAACACATCATCTGGGCTACCTGTGCATGGATGCATCAGCCTTGGAGTGCTTGACCTTGGAAGACTTGAGAAAGGGGAATATCCTCCCGAAACACATCATCTGGGCTACCTGTGCATGGATGCATCAGCCTTGGAGTGCTTGACCTTGGAGGACTTGAGAAAGGGGGATACCCCCCCAAACACATCATCTGGGCTACCTGTGCATGGATGCATCAGCCTTGGAGTGCTTGACCTTGGAAGGCTTGAGAAAGGGGAATATCCCCCCGAAACACATCATCTGGGCTACCTGTGCATGGATGCATCAGCCTTGGAGTGCTTGACCTTGGAGGACTTGAGAAAGGGGGATATCCCCCCAAACACATCATCTGGGCTACCTGTGCATGGATGCATCAGCCTTGGAGTGCTTGACCTTGGTAGACTTGAGAAAGGGGGACATCACCTGCCTTGAAGAGCTTGACTTTTCATTTGTGGCTGCCTCGGTTAGATCCTGAACATCCTTCGGATGCTGCTTAGCCCCAGCTCATTGTGGCTAATGAAAAGGGAATGGCCAATGTACTAGCTAACAGCCAGTGGGAAACCTGTTATGGAAACCGGTAGATCTGAAAAAGGGGGACATGCCTCTGAAACATGTCATCTGGGCTACCTGTGAGTGGATGCATCAGCCTTGGAGTGCTTGCCTTTCTATTTATGGCCACCTATGTTAGATCCTGAACATCCTCCAGATGCTCATTAGCCCCAAGCCCATCGAGTCTAAAAACAGGGAACCGACAATGCACTAGTTAACAGCCAGTGGGAAGCCTGATATGGATACCAGTAGATCTGAGAAAGGGGGACATGCCCCCGAAACATGTCATCTGGGGTACCTGTGAGTGGATGCATCAGTCTTGGAGTGCTTGCCTTTCTATTTTTGGCCACCTCTGTTAGATCCTGAACATCCTCCGGATGCTCCTTAGCCCAAGCCCAATGAGTCTAATAAACAGGGAACCGACAACGTACTAGCTAACAGCCAGATGGGAAGCCTGATATGGACACAGGTAGACTTGAGAAAGAGGTACATGCCCTTGAAACCCGTCATCTGGGCTACCTGTGCATGGATGCACCTGCCTTAGAAAGCTTGACTTTTTTTATTTGTGACACCAGAGTTGAGCGGACACCTGGATGTTCGGGTTCGACGGGCTCGGCTGAACTTCGGAAAAAGTCCGGGTTCGGGACCCGAACTTGGCCCCAAAACCCATTGAAGTCAATGGGGACCCGAATTTTTAAATACTAAAATGTCTTTAAAAAAGTAATGGAGAGGGCTGCAAATGGCAGCAAAATGTTGGTGAGAGCATGGCAAGTACTCTGCAAACAAATGTGGATAGGGAAATAACTTAAAACAACATAAAATACATAAAAAATAAAAAATAATCTTGACCTAGAGGACAAGGTCCATATGGAGTAGGAGGTTGAGGTGGCGGTGGATGTGGGGGTGTAGGTGGAAGCGGCGGTGGAGGAGGACGAGGTAGCCAACACAGGTTTTTATTTTTAATTTATTTATTTTTTAAATTAGGGTACACCCCAAAAGAGGGGGAAAGATCAGACATATAATAATGGCTGGCTAAGGCCGGTATACGTGTCTATTGAATAGAACAATAGAAGAACACTAGCTAAAGTGGCTAAAGTGTTTATCTCACACGTACAGATGTGGAGGAAACATTGCAAATACTGGAGGAAACACTGCAAAAAAATGTGTTGCCCTAAATGGGTGTTTTTTGAATAGAACAATAGAAGGACACTATCTTGCAGAGTATCTCACCGTAACATATGCAGTGCTGGTGTACTTAGATTTCTGGAGCAGGACAGTCTGACTCCTATCTAAATCTCTTCCTACAAGCACAATCAGGAACCTTCCCCTAAACTGTCTTGCAGAATATCTCACCGTAACATATGCAGTGCTGGTGTTTCTGAAGCAGGACAGTCTGACTCCTATCTAAATCTCTTCCTACAAGCACAATGTTTTGCCCTAAATTGGTGGTTTTTGAATAGCACAATAGAAGAACACCATCTTGCAGAGTATCTCACCGTAACATATGCAGTGCTGGTGTACTTAGATTTCTGAAGCAGGACAGTCTGACTCCTATCTAAATCTCTTCCTACAAGCACAATCAGGAACTTTCCCCTAAACTGTCTTGCAGAGTATCTCACAGTAACATATGGAGTGCTGGTGTTTCTGAAGCAGGACAGTCTGACTCCTATCTAAATCTCTTCCTACAAGCACAATCAGGAACCTTTTCCTAAACTATCTTGCAGAGTATCTCACAGTAACATATGCAGTGCTGGTGTTTCTGAAGCAGGACAGTCTGACTCCTATCTAAATCACTCCCTGAGAGCAGCAGCGGCAGCCTTTTCCTAACCTAACTAAAGCAGAGTGATGAGCTGCGCTGTGTGCCTCTAGCTTATATAGAGGCTGGTTCACATGCTGCACTGGCCAATCACAGCCATGCTATTAGTAGGCATGGCTGTGATGGCTTCTAGGTCACACAAGTAAAACAAATGGAAGAAAAACTTCAAAAAAAAATTTGCCTTAAATTGGTGGTTTTTGAATAGCACAATAGAAGAACACCATCTTGCAGAGTATCTCACCGTAACATATGCAGTGCTGGTGTACTTAGATTTCTGAAGCAGGACAGTCTGACAGTCTGACTATCTAAATTTCTTCCTACAAGCACAATCAGGAACCTTTCCCTAAACTATCTTGCAGAGTATCTCACAGTAACATATGCAGTGCTGGTTTTTCTGAAGCAGGACAGTCTGATTGCTATCTAAATCTCTTCCTACAAGCACAATCAGGAACCTTTAGCTAAACTATCTTGCAGAGTATCTCACAGTAACATATGCAGTGCTGGTTTTTCTGAAGCAGGACAGTCTGATTGCTATCTAAATATCTTCCTACAAGCACAATCAGGAACCTTTAGCTAAACTATCTTGCAGAGTATCTCACTGTAACATATGCAGTGCTGGTGTACTTAGATTTTTGAAGCAGGACAGTCTGACTCCTATCTAAATCTCTTCCTACAAGCACAATCAGGAACCTTTCCCTAAACTATCTTGCAGAGTATCTCACAGTAACATAGGCAGTGCTGGTGTTTCTGAAGCAGGACAGTCTGACTCCTATCTAAATCACTCCCTGAGAGCAGCAGCGGCAGCCTTTTCCTAACCTAACTAAAGCAGAGTGATGAGCTGCGCTGTGTGCCTCTAGCTTATATAGAGGCTGGTTCACATGCTGCACTGGCCAATCACAGCCATGCTATTAGTAGGCATGGCTGTGATGGCTTCTAGGTCACACAAGTAAAACAAATGGAAGAAAAACTGCAAAAAAAATTTTTTGAGATACAGAGGAGGTCTAGGGCTAGAATTATTGCTCTTGCTCTAACGATCGCTGCGATACCTCACTTGTGTGGTTTGGACACCGTTTTCATATGCGGGCGCTACTCACGTATGCGTTCGCTTCTGCGCGCGAGCTCGTCGGGACGGGGCACTTTAAAAAAAAAAATGTTGTTTTCTTATTTATTTTTATTTAGTTTATAATTTTTTACACTGAAATAAAAAAAAATTATCACTTTTATTCCTATTACAAGGAATGTAAACATCCCTTGTAATAGAAAAAAGCATGACAGGTCCTCTTGAATATGAGATCTGGGGGACAAAAGACCTCAGATCTCATATTTAGACTTAAAAGAAAAAAAAAGAACGAAAAAAAAAGTCATTTTTTCAAATCACAGAAAAAAAAATGTTTCTTTAAGACGCTGGGCGGAACTGACGTTTTGACGTCACTTCCGCCCAGCAAAGGTATGGGGACGGGTGAGGGAAATTTTTCCCTCACTCGCATCCCCACTGAGCAGACGAGCGGACCCGATCGCCTCCGCCGCTACCGACGGCTCCGGTAAGCGGCGGAGGGCGCGGGAGAGCAGCGGAGGGGCCCTCTCCCGCCGCCGATAACGGCGATCTCGCGGCGAATCCCCTGCGGAGACCGCCGTTATCTTTTACAGGATCGTTAGTACTAAAGATGGATACCTCGGTTGTGGCAGCAGCTGCTGCCGTTACCGAGATATCCATCTTCAAAGTGCCGCCGTAAAAAGTCGTAAAGGCGGTAGGGAAGTGGTTAAAATAAAAATAAAAATACTCGTATTGCGAAACGCTCGTTAACCGCGTTACTCGCAATCCGAGGTTTCACTGTATTTTGAAATTTCTTTCTTTTTTTTTTCGGATTTTCGAATTGCGATCATAACGAATGACTCGAAAAACAAAAAAAAATTCGGCAGTGGGCGTGTCTTGCCTTTCATTCTACTTCCATGAGACGTTCCCATCCCGAGCCTCCGCTGGTTTCCCAGGATTATCATCCATTATTCCTTATTCAGAAATGTATTTTTTAATTTACGGCAATCCCTCGGGAAGTCGCTCCGAAATCAGTCGGCCCCTCTGGGGTCTGTTTCCTGTGTTTATCTCTAGTAAATTCCTACAGGGCGGAGGGGCGAGGCAGGGGCGCAGAGCAGGGGGGGGGGGGGGCCCCGGGGTGGTGGGATGCCAAGTGGTGCAAAGCATTTCAGTCTCTAATCAGATTGGGCGGAATGTGTGACGGGGGAGCTTTGTTAGTGGGATCTGCGAATGGGCCGATCCGAACCGACATCTGCTCTGCCCAGAACTTATATCTGCTGTGAGTTCGGCTTTAACCCTTTAATGGGCACTGCTGTATAATTTATGTCGGTGGCGGCGGCGGCTTTTTTTTTTTTTTACACACTCCCAGCGGCTGCAGCTGGTTGTCAGATGGAAGTGATCCAGAGGGAGGGTTGTCAACCTTCCAAAGTGAAATTTACTGACAGTTCAAAAAGTTATTAAAAAATAAATTTCAGTGCAAAAAACAATACACCTTTTCCATCGGAAATTTCCGTCCTTGTGTATGCCCATCTTTGTTTTGGCATCGGATATTCCGAGGAATTCTGTCGGAGTTTACATAGAGAACTGTGTGCTCTTTTCCTTCGGAAATTCCGATGTGAGTTTGGTCGGGCTAAAGCCCGATCGCGTGTACGGGGCATAAAGGTCACACTGGGAACACTGGGGGTACAGAGATCACATTGGAAACATTGGTGGGTACAAATATCAAACTGGAGAAACTGGGGGTACAGAGATTACACTGGAAGATACTAGGTGTTTACACTGGGAACACTGGTGGTGGTGGGTACAGAGATCACATTGGGGAAATTGGGGGTACAGAGATCACACTGGAGAAACTGGGGGTAGGGAGATCACACTGGAGACACTGGGGGTACAGAGAGCACACTGAGGAATTTGGGGGTACAGAGATCACACTGGGGAAACTGGGGGTACAGAGATCACACTGGGGAAAGTGATGTACAGAGATCACACTGGAGACACTGGGGGTACAGAGATCACACTGGAGACACTGGGGGTACAGAGATCACACTGGGGAAACTGGGGGTACAGAGAGCACACTGGGGAAACTGGGGGTACAGAGGGCACACTGGGGAAACTGGGGTACAGAGAGCACACTGAGGAAACTGGGGGTACAGAAATCACTTAGGAAATTGGGGTACAGAGATCACACTGAGGAAACAGGGGGTACAGAGATCACACTGGGGAAACTGGGGGTACAGAGATCACACTGAGGAAACTGGGGTACAGATGTCACACTGGAGACACTGGGGGTACAGAGATCACACTGAGGAAACTGGGGGTACAGAGATCACACTGGGGAAACTGGCGGTACAGAGATCACACTGGGGAAACTGGCGGTACAGAGATCACACTGGGAAAACTGGGGGTACAGAGATCACACTGGGAACACTGGGGGTACAGAGATCACACTGGGAACACTGGGGGTACAGAGATCACACTGGGAACACTGGGGGTACAGAGATCACACTGGGAACACTGGGGGTACAGAGATCACACTGAGGACACTGGGGGTACAGAGTTCACACTGGGAACACTGGGGGTACAGAGATCACACTGGGAACACTGGGGGTACAGAGATCACACTGGAGACACTGGGGGTACAGAGATCACACTGGAGAAACTGGGGGTATGGAGATCACACTGGAGACACTGGGGGTACAGAGAGCACATTGAGGAATTTGGGGGTACAGAGATCACACTGGGGAAACTGGGGGTACAGAGATCACACTGGGGAAAGTGATGTACAGAGATCACACTGGAGACACTGGGGGTACAGAGATCACACTGGGGACACTGGGGGTACAGAGAGCACACTGGGGAAACTGGGGATACAGAGAGCACACTGGGGAAACTGGGGGTACAGAGGGCACACTGGGGAAACTGGGGTACAGAGAGCACACTGAGGAAACTGGGGGTACAGAAATCACACTTAGGAAATTGGGGTAAATAGATCACACTGAGGAAACAGGGGGTACAGAGATCACACTGAGGAAACTGGGGTACAGATGTCACACTGGAGACACTGGGGGTACAGAGATCACACTGAGGAAACTGGGGGTACAGAGATCACACTGGGAAAACTGGGGGTACAGAGATCACACTGGGAAAACTGGGGGTACAGAGATCACACTGGGAAAACTGGGGGTACAGAGATCACACTGGAGACACAAGGGGGTACAGAAATCACACTGGAGACACTGGGGGTACAGAGATCACAATGAGGACACTGGGGGTACAGAGATCACAATGAGGACACTGGGGGTACAGAGATCACACTGGGGAAACTGGGGGTACAGAGATCACACTGGAAACACTGGGGGTACAGAGATCACACTGGAAACACTGGGGGTACAGAGATCACACTGGGAACACTGGGGGTACAGAGATCACACTGGGAACACTGGGGGTACAGAGATCACACTGAGGACACTGGGGGTTCAGAGATCACAATGAGGACACTGGGGGTACAGATATCACACTGGGGAAACTGGGGGTACAGAGATCACACTGGAAACACTGGGGGTACAGAGATCACACTGGGAACACTGGGGGTACAGAGATCACACTGGGAACACTGGGGGTACAGAGATCACACTGGGAACACTGGGGGTACAGAGATCACACTGGGAACACTGGGGGTACAGAGATCACACTGGGAACACTGGGGGTACAGAGATCACACTGGGAACACTGGGGGTACAGAGATCACACTGAGGACACTGGGGGTACAATGATCACACTGGGAACACTGGGGGTACAGAGATCACACTTGGAACACTGGGGGTACAGAGATCACACTGGGAACACTGGGGGTACAGAGATCACACTGAGGACACTGTGGGGTACAGAGATCACCAGGAATCTCCCAGAACAAAGAAGGGGTAACATGGAATCTTCTCAGGAAGCCATTGACACAAAGAAGCACTGGGGGTCCACGTCATCTTCTCTACTAGAGATAATGGGGTACACAAGGAATTCTTTTGGAAACCACTAGGAGACCTGGCACTAGGAAGACTAAAGCTGGCCATACATTATACAATTTCTTTTAGATTTACCTTCAACTATGTAATGAAAGGGCCGGCCTGATTGCATAGGAAGTGAAAGTATTTGGGTTTGACCTCATATTTTATGGTTTTATAGAAAATTTGTACAAGAAACATGTATGGTCAGCCTACCGGTTGCTCAAGGTATAGAAGCACCGCCTACATACTGTAGACAGGAAGACGGTCGGGATGGGCTGGGCGTGCAATTCGCTGAACCAACCGCAGGGTGCTGACCCATCTTGAACACAAGTCTTGTGGGATAACAGGTAACAGCAGAACCATGGAACTACATGTACCAGCATGTCTGATGGCCTTTAGGAATAGAAAGTAAAGCTGTAGATCTCGACCTTATAAACGTCTCGCTCCATCATCTCAGTATAAAGGGATCTCCAGACAAAATATAATAGACATGAAAAAATGATACAATGTAACTCTTCATTCAAAGAGATATTTTGTTCCAAATAACGGTTCCTAGACAGCTACTGATTGTATTCTCAGTTGTAACAAAGGCCCTTTTTATATAATCATGTTGGCACGGCTGCCAGATTCCATGTCATACCATCAGAGAGGCGTGTGATTGGCCCCAAATTTATCCCCTCCCCCCCCAACATACATCCAATGTCAATAAGAACTGTCTTCAGTGTAAAGAAGAGCGAGGAATCTTGGAAGTGATGGTTTGGCCCCCACAAAGCCCTGATCTCACCATCATGGAGTCTGTCTGGGGTGACATGAAGAGACAGAAGGATGGGAAGAAGCCGACATCCACAGATCTGTGCGTAGTTCTCCGAGATGTACATAGAACAATGCCCCAGCAGGCCATGTTTTCAGGATTTCCCTTCAGATGAAACAGCTGTGGTTATTACTAAGGCAGTGAAACTGCTCAAAATCACCTGTGAAATATAATGGAACGCCTGAAAACATGACCTGCTGGGGTGCCTTGAGGAGTGGAGTTGATGTAGAACAACCTACCTGCGTAATGCCGCGTACACACAGTCGGATTTTCCGACAGCAAATGTCCGATGTGAGCTTTTGGTCGGATATTGCGACCGTGTGTAGGCTCCATCGGACATTTGATGTCGGAATTTCAAACAAGAAAAATTTGAGAGCTGGTCCTCAATTTTTCCGACGCACAAAAATCCTACGCATGCTCGGAATCAATTTGACGCATGCTTGGAATTAGGGTTGTCCCGATACCAATACTAGTATCGGTATCGGGACCGATACCGAGTATTTGCGGGAGTACTTGTACTCCCGCAAATACCCCCGATACCTAAATAGAACACTTACCCCCCCCCCCCCCCCCGCCGCCCTTAGCCGCCGCCCCAAAATTACGCTAATCCCCACATACAACCGCCTTACCTTACCCCCTTACCCCCCCCGCCCCCCTCCCCCTCCCCACAACCCGGCCGCCTTCGCAAAGCCGCCCGCCCCATACCGCATACCCCCATCGCGCCGGCGGAATAATCCCCGTGCAATACAGCGCGCATTACAAGTATTCAAACGAAAGCTTGTAATGCGCGCTGTATTGCCTCCCTCTTCCTGTCAGTCGTACGCTCGCGCTCTGGCCTTCTCTATTGGCTTTTGGGTCTGTCAGTTTGGGGCGGAACAGTCTGTGTTTGGCGGGCGGGGCGGAACGCTGGACACGTCACAGCTGGTCGGAGGGGTGGAAGCAGCGGGATAGAGCTCACAGTAAGCGGATTCTCTCCCCGGAAACACAGGCTCAATCCAATTGTACACCATCTTGTGCGAATCACGGAGACTCCACGGTGGAGAGAAGCCCACTCGGTTCACCCGTGTGCCCGGTTTTCGGGTGTTTCCCGCTCGAGGGTGCGGTAACGTCATAGGAGGGGTATGACGTCACTGGGGACTCAGGGGGGGGGGGGCTACACAGGTGATGGGATTGAAATGCCCTGTTATTTCCAGACTTCCTGTTCAGTGTGAAGGCAAAAGTTATCTGTGACGTCTGAGGGCGGGGCATCGGTGGGGGGGCAGAGGATGACACCCATACAAACTATGTGCTGGAGACAATCACCTCTAAGGTGGCGTACACACGATCGGATATATCCGATGAAAACGGTCCGCGGACCATTTCCATCGGATATGTCCGATCGGGAGTTTGATCCGATGGCGTGTACACACGCGTCACCGCCACGTCACCGCACCAGGAAGTAAAACACTTCCGCGCATGCGCCGAATCCATTCGGCAGCGGCGCGGCGGCGGTGGGAGCCGACATGTCTGCTGGTAAGTGTACTAACCAGCAGACATGTCGGGCGGACAGATTCCCACCGGATAGATTTCAAAGCATGCTTTGAAATCTGTCGGGTGGAGAAATCTGTCTGCTAGCCCATACACACGAGCGGAGATGTCTGCTGAAACGGTCCATCGGACATATCCCCTCGTGTGTACGCGGCCTAACACACGAGAGCCAGAGACATGTAATATCCCCTCATTCACACCTGATCTATCCCAACATAAGGAGAGGGACACACACAGGAGAAACCACAGGGGATTACCGAGCATTGTTGTGACCCAATGTATAATCTAAAGGTGACATCACTACCCAACAAATAATTGGTGTGACATCATCACTCTCCATATAAGTTATATTCTACAGGTGTGACATCACCGATCTCCATATAAATTATGTTTCACTGGTGTGACATCACCGCTCTCTCCATATAGGTTATGCAATATATGTGGGGGGACATGGCTGCATATGTGGGGGGACATGGCTGCAATATATGTGGGGGGACATGGCTGCAATATGTGGGGGGACATGGCTGCATATATGGGGGACATGGCTGCAATATGTGGGGGGACATGGCTGCAATATGTGGGGGGACATGGCTGCATATGTGGAGGACATGGCTGCATTTGGGGACACATTTAAAAAAAGTATCGGTATTCGGTATCGGCGAGTACATGAAAAAAAGTATTGGTACTTGTACTCGGTCCTAAAAAAGTGGTATCGGGACAACCCTACTTGGAATCATTGAACTTAATTTTTCGTGGTTTTATACGTCTCCGGGTTCTTGGCGTTCGGAATTTCCGACAAGATCTGTGACTGTGACAAGTTTTTGGCAAATTTCCGTCGGAAAAAAAAATCCAACGGTTCTGTTGTCGGAATTTCCGATCGTGTGTACGCGGCATAAGGCTACCTAGAAGAAGTGAGGCCGGTTTGAAGGCAAAGGGTGGTCACCCCCAAATATTGATTGGATTTGGATTTCTCTTTTTTCTTAATTGATAAAATAATAAACTGTTACCACTTCTATTTTCTTCATTTACAGCATTTTTTCCCCAAGCCTGCCTAAAACTTTTGCACAGTACTGTATATATACATTATTTATAAAATAATTGACACCTTTCAATAGTCAAATGGAAATCCTGAACCCCTTCACATCGACAGCAGTAAGCCTATATGTGGCCTTAGGGCAGCCATCACAAATGTTGAGGCCCCTCACAAAGCTTTGGGCAGGGCCCCCCTGGACCATCGGGCCCCTTACAGGTGAAATGAAATAAATAAAATAAAAAAAACGGGAGGGGGACAAGCCGGGCCTGTAAGGGGCCCTGGGGACCATCGGGCCCCTTACAGGTGAAATTAAATAAATAAAATAAAAAAAACGGGAGGGGGACAAGCCGGGCCTGTAAGGGACCCTGGGGACCATTGGGTCCCTTACAGGTGAAATGCAAAAAACAAATTAATAAAAGAAAAAAAATAGATAGATAAAAAAAAATGGTAGGGGGGGCAGCCAGGCCTGTAAGGGGCCCTGGGGACCATTGGGCCCCTTACAGGTGTAATGCAAAAAATAAATAGATATAAAAAAATAAACGGTAGGGGGGCCAGCCGGGCCTGTAAGGGGTCCTGGGGACCATTGGGCCCCTTACAGGTGTAATGAAAGAAAGAAATAAATTTAAAAAAAACAGGAGGGGGACAAGCCGGGCCTGTAAGGGGCCCTGGGGACCATCGGGCCCCTTACAGGTGTAATGCAAAAAATAAATAAATAAATAAAAAATGGTAGGGGGGCCAGCCAGGCCTGTAAGGGGCCCTGGGGACCACCGGGTCCCTTACAGGTGTAATGCAAAAAATAAATAAAAAATGGTAGGGGGGCCAGCCAGGCCTGAAAGGGGCCCTGGGGACCATCAGGCCCCTTACAGGTGTAATGCAAAAAAAAACAGAAGGGGGGCCAGCCAGGTCCCTTACAGGTGTAATGCCTGTACCGCCTGATGGCGGCCCTATGTGGCCTCACGGGACTGGGATTTTTTTTCCCATGGGGCTGCATATACTGTGGAACCTCGGATTGCGAGTAACGCGGTTAACGAGCGTTTCGCAATACGAGCGCTGTGTATTTTTAAAAATTGTAACTCGGTCAGAAGTTGAGTCCCCCACTCTCCCTTACATCACAGTGCACCCCCCTTTCATTATGCCGCTGCTGGGAAGAAGCTGGATGTATTGCTTGAAAGCAGAAAGTAAGGGTCTGGAGTAGGACCAGAGGAGGGCTGGAGCGCTCCGGCAGCTGCAAGAGAGATGCAAGTGCCACAAGAAATGGCCGGGAGGGCCGGATTCGGCCCGTGGGCCTTGTGTTTGACACTTGTGCCATAGAGACTCAGTCTAGAAGAAGATGAGAGACACCAGACCCAACAGACCCAACAATGCAGATGAGCTGAAGGCCGCTATCAAAGACCAAAGTGGACCCTGGGCAAAATTTTCTTGGGCCCTCTCGAATCCACTTGTCAACACTTTTCAGGCAGTGTAGGCTCAAAGGGGCAGCTGCTTTGGGCCCCACAACAATGACTGGGCCCAGGGCAGCTGTCCCTTTTGCCCTGCCTTAAAGACGGCCCTGACCATGATAATGTGACCAGGTATTGGTAGTTTTGGCAATGTGGGAGGTGCCAAGTCCTGCCGGAAAATGAAATCAGCATCTCCATAAAGCTGGTCAGCAGTGGGAATCGTGAAGTGCTCTAGAATTTTGCATGCGCGGTCGAGTATTGGGGTCCAGTGATGTCATCAGGGCCGCCATCAGGAATTATGAATTATGGGGCCCCCTACACACAGCTTCAGGCATGGGCCCCCTGGAGCAGAGAACTGGGGGGGGGTGCTGCAGCATATTAAGAAAATTGAGAAGCGGGGGGTGCCATGAATTGGGGGGGTTGCCCTGGGGACCTCTGGGCCCCTTACAAAAAAGAAATAGAAAAAAAAATATTATATATATATATATAAAGAGGGGTAGCCATCCGGGCATTGGGGACCTCTGGGCCCTTTAATAAAAAAAAAAAATATATATATATATATATATATAAAAGGGGGTTGCTATCTGGGGCTCTGGGGACCTCTTACAAAAATAAAATGGGGTTGCTATCCGGGCCCCTTACAGGTGTACTGCCTGTACCCCCCTGATGGCGGCCCTGCATGTCGTCAGCTGGCTGCCAGGCATCTGTATTTATATCATTTTATATTGCTATCCATGGGCCTGTATTGTACTTTGTTATAGGAATGGCCTCAGGGCAGGATTACAGGTTCCCTCTTTGCTATAATCGTTCATGCTTAGTCAGCATTATCTGCTTTACAAGCTTGTGCCAGACGGATTTTTCTGGCTGAGTGCTTCCTGCTCTTCTCATTGTACATGTGCCCTCATCTCTTGATGTTTGACCCCCCCCCCCCCCCCCCCGATACTTACACAGGGGAGAGTTATTATCCTTTGCATGTGGAATTAGCGATTTCCTTTATTTTTGCTTACTTTTCGATACACTATATTACCAAAAGTATTGGGACGCCTGCCTTTACACGCACATAAACTTTAAAGGCATCCCATGAAATTTCTCCATCATGGTTTGTGTCTCTGCCCCTAAATATCTTCCTTTCCCTCAGTGCAGTCCTCCTTCACTTACCTCATCCTTCCATTTTGCTTTTAAATGTCCTTATTTCTTCTGAGAAATCCTCACTTCCTGTTCTTCTGTCTGTAACTCCACACAGTAATGTTAGGCTTTCTCCCTGGTGTGGAGTGTCGTGCTCGCCCCCTCCCTTGGACTACAGGAGAGTCAGGACGCCCACTAACACACAGCTCCTTTCTCTATCTGCAAAGTAGAGAGCGTCCTGACCAGGGGCGGACTGACCATTGGGACTTTCGGGCACTGCCCGAGGGCCCCATGCCACTAGGGGGCCCCATCAGGGTTGCCAGGCTCAATAAAACCAGGGACAGTATGTAAAAATATGTGGGTTTTTTTACATCTGTCCCTGCTATGCCTTAAACCGACATGCTTTTGATGTGAAAATCCTGAGATTTTAGCTGCGCCGCTCTGCACTGCCTCCTGGTGTTGTGGCCATCTGTAAGCCCGGGGGCCCCATAATCTTCTATTGCTCGGGGGCCCCATGGGTTGTCAGTCCACCCCTGGTCCTGACTCTCCCGTAGTCCAAGGGAGGGGGGCGAGCACGACACTCCACACCAGGGAGAAAGCCTCGTATTACTGTGTGGAGTGTCGTGTTCACCCCCTCCCTACAGGAGAGTCAGGACGCGCTCTACGTTGCAGATAAAGGAGCTGTGTGTTAGTGGGCATCCTGACTCTCCTGTAGTCCAAGGGAGGGGGGGGCGAGCACGACACTCCACACCAGGGAGAAAGCCTTGCATTACTGTGTGGAGTTACAGACAGAAGAACAGGAAGTGAGGATTTCTCAGAAGAAATAAGGATATTGAAAAGCAAAATGGAAGGATGAGGTAAGTGAAGGGGGACTGCACTAAGGTAAAGGAAGATATTTAGAAGGAAAAAAAATTACCTTTACAACCCCTTTAATCACCACCAAAAGAAAGCTCTATTTGTTGTGTGAAAAAAAAAATATGATAAAAATATCATATGGGTGCAGCATTGCATGACAGCGCAATTGTCATTCAAAGTGCCAGAGCGCTGAGAGCTGAAAATTGGCCTGGGCAGGTTCAGCCTCTGCTGAGTGGAAGACCCCCCTATAATAATAAATAATAATAATGTAATAATTTATATATATATATATATATATATAGATAGAGAGAGAGAGAGAGAGAGAGAGAGAGATAAAAATGTATATATAGAAGTAAAAAATA